>JAJOOI010031883.1:0-14700 GCA_029582585.1 Solanum bukasovii | reverse complement strand
TGCTAATTATTGTGATTTATAGCATCTTTTATGTAACTTTTAATAATACATAATTTGTTCAAATTCACATGACAATGAGGTCAAACTTTTTGGCTAATAAAGTAGTAGGTAATTAATGGTGTTAAATTGTCCAATAATATAAATTTTAAAGGTACAACCATAAAAGAAGAATGTACAACACTATCAAGCACATATCATCCAACACTTGTCATGTGGTAAATAGTAGATATTCCCACTTATTATATATAGTAATAGTAATATATAATTAATTAATTATTTATTTATTTTTTAAAAAAATTGGTTTAAATATCTCACTTTATAAAATTTCATTGCCTACTTTTTCTTTTATGAATATTTTTACGTGCATTGTCACATCCGTACATGGTTAATTTGAGATGAAGTATAATAATTTTAAAATAAAATGCTAAAATGATGGATTAGAAATAAAAATTTAATCAATTTATCTAATGTGAATCCAAATACTAATTTATATTGTAACCCAATTATCCTATTTTTTGTCCAATCAGCCAAATATATCTATTAATAAAATAGTTTTGATATAACTTGTTCTTTAACCAACAACTCTTTATCGTCTCTTTTTGTTATTGTTGCAATTCTAAGAAAATGACAAAAAGTTGTCTCTTATGTTTAAGCGTAGGTTCAAATAGTCTCCTAAATTACATACTAAACAAATTTGATCCTTTAATTTGTCAATACTAAACACTTTTAGTCTCATTCAAATTATTTGTTAGACTTGATAGAAACAATGATTTTAAAAAAAAATTATAAACATAGAAAAGTCCTATCAAATCCTTAAACATACAACATAAATTTTTTAAAAATAACAGAAATTACACTTCAAAGATTTATCACAAGTTCTAAAAATAAATTAAAATACAAAAAATTATATATAAAAAATGTATTT
Organism: Solanum bukasovii; assembly: GCA_029582585.1. Classification (NCBI taxonomy): domain Eukaryota; kingdom Viridiplantae; phylum Streptophyta; class Magnoliopsida; order Solanales; family Solanaceae; genus Solanum; species Solanum bukasovii. Next base: position 13,775 of record JAJOOI010031883.1, on the reverse strand, counting down.
CTAAATATGAGTTCCCACTAATTTCTTCTTTTTTCTAAAAATAGTTTTCATCAAATCTACCGACAGAATTTCATAAGAATTTGATATAGACTAAAGTTGTTAATTTTTGACAAACATAAACTATTAAATACACACTTAAAAAGACTATTTTAAATCTACACTCAAAATATAAGAGTGCATTTTTTGTCATTTTCTCTAGCGGTTGCCACTTGCCATATTCCTTCAAAATATATTCTCCTTCTTTTACTCATTTATTAAAACTTAAACTTACTTGCAAGTTAATTAAACATTGTGAACAAAATAGATTTTGTACTACTATAGTCTACTACTATTAAATTACCCACTTTAATTAATTAACCTACTTCTATTTTAGTGAATTTCCTTTTATTTCATGTGGGTCCCACCTTGTTAATTTTCCCTTTTTTTTCTTCTTTCTAAAAATTGAAGCATTATCACTGTTTAGTCACCTGACAATGACTACGTGTAATCCACATCAGACTCAAAACAACCTATTATACATTGCCACGTGTCATCCCTCCCTCTTCTTCTCAATTTCTCCTTTTCCCTTCGTTTTCCCGTTAATAAAGTCTCTCTCTGTCTCCCACTCACACCAGAGAGAGAGAGCGCTTTAATAAATGTTTAACTGACTCGCGGTCGCCGGAAAACTCATTCTCCCTCCGGTGGATTTTTGTCTTAATTTCATTTTTGGATAAGGACAAGTATCCGGCGCCGGTGGTTTCTTTCCCGGAAAAATCTCAGCTCACATTTTGTGTTGCTTTTAGTTTGGAGGTTGAAACTTCTCTTTCTCGCTAAATTAAACTCCAACCGAGCTGTTTTTTTCAGTGAATTCGTAGGTTTATGCGTTTTTTATTTGTCTGTTCTTCGTTTGGGTCTTTTAAAGTTTACTCTTTTTTAGCAGATTTGCACAAACTTTTTTCCAGTTTCAGCTGTATTTTAGAATTCTAGGGTTTTGGGTTGAATTTTTCACCACTGGACCCATTGCGTGCTTATTTAGTTGTAACTGGTCATTTCAACTCCTATTTTGGAAGTTGATTTTTTTTTGTCTTGAAAAACAAGTAGGGCCTCAACATTGTCTTCAGCTGACCTTGTCTATGGAATTATAAGCAACATTGGTTTGAAAATGAGAAAGGTGTTTGTTACTGTGTTTTTGTTTCTGTTGGTGGAGGCTGTGTTTGTGGAAGCTTTGAACCCATCTTTGAATGATGATGTACTGGGATTAATTGTGTTCAAATCGGACGTTCAAGATCCATATGGAAAGCTGAAATCTTGGAATGAAGAGGATGATAGTCCTTGTAACTGGGACGGAATCAACTGTAACCCCAGATCCAATAGGGTGACTGAAGTTGTTCTTGACGGGTTTGGTTTATCTGGAAGGATAAGCAGAGGCCTTTTACGCTTGCAGTTTCTTCACAGACTTTCACTAGCAAAGAACAATCTTACAGGTAGCATTAGTGTTAGTCTTGCTCAACTTGCTTATCTCAAGTTTCTTGACTTGAGTGAAAATAACTTATCTGGTAACATTCCTGGCGATTACTTTCAACAATGTGGGCCGCTTAGATCAATTTCTTTGGCTAACAACAAAATTTCAGGGCAGATCCCAGAAAGTTTGAGCTCCTGTGTTACACTTGCGTCCCTTAATGTATCGTCAAATCAGTTTTCAGGGTTGGTGCCTTCTGGGATTTGGTCTTTGAATGGACTAAGGTCTCTTGATTTGTCAAACAATTTATTGGACGGCGAAATTCCAGTGGACATTCAGGGTCTGAGTAATTTGAGAGCATTAAACTTGGGGAGAAATAATTTCAAGGGTGAAATTCCGGATGAAATTGGAGGTTGTTTGCTTTTGAGGTCAATTGATTTGAGTGAAAATTCTCTCTCAGGAGAGCTTCCAAGCACAATGCAGAAGCTTAGCTTGTGTAGTGAATTCATTTTGAGACGTAATGCTTTTGTGGGCATTGTTCCTAAATGGATTGGAGAAATGAAAAGCCTTCAGATTCTTGACGTTTCTGAGAACAACTTCTCTGGTATCATTCCAACTTCAATAGGGGAACTTGAGTCACTGAAAGTATTAAAGGTGTCGTGGAACGGGATTTCTGGAAGCTTGCCTGAGTCCTTGAGCAGTTGTGTTAAGCTTCTGGAATTGGATGTTAGTCATAACTCTTTGGCGGGTAATCTTTCTACTTGGGAATTTAAATTGCAATTAATGCAGATTATGTTTTCCGTGAATAAAATTAACTGCCAATCTAAATAATGCATTGCTACACAACTCTTATCACAATCTTGTAGCAGTGAGAGTTATCTGGTGAAATTTAATTAACTCTCTGAAACTTCTCTTGCAGGCACCATTCCTAAGACTGTCGGCCAATTGAAATCCTTGAATATTCTTGATTTGAGTGAAAATCGCTTATATGGTATTGTCCCTGTGGAAATTGGAGGAGCAAAATCTCTCATGGAACTTAGTCTGGAGAAAAATTCCTTGACTGGAGAAATTCCTAGTTCAATTGGCTATTGTTCTTCATTAGTATCCTTGTAAGTTCTCGAACCTCCTTATGTTTCATTAATTTGTTTTTGGACATTGCCTTTCTCTGCTTGAAGATTCTTAGAGGATAGTATAGTGGTATCTGGTGTTTAAGTTCTCTATAGTTTTCAGGCCAGGGAATATTGTGTTAGAGGCAAGTTCAAATACGAAACCATGTTTGATATTCTCAATCATTTTCTGCTGAAATTTAGTGGCTCTAGTAATCATGTAGAGTTTATAATTTGCAATGACAATAAAATGGGATTATCAGCTTCTATTATAAAAGCTAATTGCAGAGTAATATTAGTGGTAATGTGCCTAACTGTATCTGAATATAATTTGAGTGGTTATGACAGTAATATCTTACATGAGGCATGAAAGTAACAACAATAATATATTAATAGGCTCTCAATGATCTATCTATTTATATCCATTATGTTTTGGCTGGTGTTACCTGAATACGAATTTTTTGCTACAATTAGTTAATGTTTTACTTCAATCAACTTGGCAGGTCTTTATCACATAACGGTCTAACTGGTCCTGTACCTGAAGCCCTAGCAAAACTGACTTATCTTCAAAGTGTTGACTTATCCTTTAACAAATTAACCGGAGTGTTGCCAAAGCAGCTTGGAGATCTTGGCCATCTCTCCTTATTCAACATTTCACACAACCAGCTACAGGGCGAACTACCTTCTAATGGTTTTTTTAATACTATTTCTCCTTATTCCGTGTCAGCAAACCCATCTCTATGTGGGGCTGCTGTCAATAGGTCTTGTTCTACAGTCATGCCCAAGCCAATTGTTCTGAATCCCAACTCTACTGATTCTTCTCCCAACACTGTCCCTCAAAGTATTCGCCATGAGAAGAAAATCCTAAGCATCTCTGCCCTCATTGCTATTGGTGCAGCTGCTGTTATTTTTGTTGGTGTGATTGCCATTACTGTGCTCAATATTCGTGTCCGGTCAGCGGCACCTCGCTCTGCTGCTGCAGCCCTTACATTTTCTGGTGGAGATGATTTTAGCCATTCTCCATCCACGGATGCGAATTCTGGTAAGCTTGTCATGTTTTCTGGTGATCCCGACTTCAGCACAGGGGCACATGCTCTGCTTAACAAAGATTGTGAGCTTGGGCGAGGTGGTTTTGGAGCAGTGTATCGCACTGTCCTTGGGGATGGGCATCCAGTGGCCATTAAGAAGCTTACCGTTTCCAGTCTTGTTAAGTCTCAGGAAGATTTTGAGAGGGAGGTTAGGAAATTGGGAAAAGTACGTCACCATAATCTGGTCACCCTTGAAGGTTATTATTGGACACCATCTTTACAGTTACTTATATATGAATTTGTGGCTGGTGGAAATTTGTACAAGCATCTCCATGAAGGATCTGGTGGGTGTTTCCTCTCATGGAATGAGCGGTTTAACATCATTCTCGGGACAGCAAAAAGCTTGGCTCACTTGCACCAAATGAATGTAATCCACTACAACCTAAAGTCCAGCAATGTCCTAATTGATAGCTCAGGTGAGCCTAAAGTTGCAGATTATGGCTTAGCAAGACTATTACCCATGCTTGATCGATATGTCTTGAGTAGCAAAATTCAGAGTGCACTCGGTTACATGGCACCTGAATTTGCATGCAAAACTGTGAAGATAACCGAGAAGTGTGATGTGTATGGATTTGGAGTTCTTGTTCTGGAGGTAGTCACTGGAAAGAGGCCAGTTGAGTATATGGAAGACGACGTGGTAGTACTGTGTGACATGGTACGTGGAGCATTAGAAGAAGGCAGGGTAGAAGACTGTATAGATGCAAGGTTGCAAGGAAAATTTCCAGCAGATGAGGTGATTCCTGTGATGAAGTTAGGATTAATCTGCACATCACAAGTCCCATCAAACCGGCCTGATATGGGAGAAGTGGTTAACATTTTGGAGCTGATTCGATGTCCTTCAGAAGGCCAGGATGAACTTGTATGATGTTCACTAGATAAACACAGATTGTAAGATAAATGTCTCATCATGGCAAAGAAGAATGCGGTTCATTTATTCAGAGAAGTTGGAATTTGTTGTTGTAGAATATTTTGCTCTTAATTGCTATAAAAATCCCTCCTTTGCATTACATCATTTGTTATTTGCTTCTCTATGCCACTCATGGATTCCTTTTCACCTGGTTCCAATGTTGGACTCACATGCTTATTATTACTCTTTTCTTTCTTCTCAGGGTTTAAGTCATCTGCCGCTCCTTAAAATTGTGCTCATGTTTCACTTAGACACATTAATTCAGACTTGTACCTCTTGAACTTTAATAGGCCGTATATGACTTAAGCTGCCTTCTTGGCATTTCCTTAACAATCTGATCCTGTTTGTTCTTTTTTTTTTATAGGTCAATCTGTTCCTGTTTATTGAAATGAATGCAAGAAGTATAGATTTCTACGTTTAAAATTTTGAAAGTGATGTGCCAGTAAGTGCATTTTAAGACAAAATGTTCAGACATGAGACAATCACTAATGCCTTAATTTTGTGCATGTCTGTCTGTAGGAATGTGACTTCTCATGACAGCAGGACTACAATGTAATGCAGGACTAGGAAGATAGAGTATAGTTTTAAATAATTGTTGTAACCTTTATGCAGTCAATTTTAATTTTTTTAGCTAATTGAATTAAAACTTTGATGTGAAGGTCACTTTTAATAATGGGACTACTCCCTCCATTTTTTAAAATTTGTTTGTTTTATTTTATTTTATAATACGCTTCAATAAAAAATAAAATTTAACGATTCTTTTAAATTCAACTTTTCACGTGATATGTTTAAGATCATAAAATTAAAGGATATTTTGATACATTTTACATATCATTAATTTGAGAATACATAATTCAAAAGTTTTTCTTTACTTTCTTAAAATGTCAAATCAAAATCAGACTAGCAAATTGAAATAGAGGAAGTAACTTTTTATTACTATTTTACTATATTTATTGATATCCAAATATCTAAGTCAAAATGTCATTTTAAATTACGTGTCCAATCAGATGCGGACAAAATAGTCTTTTAGTGCCTCTTAAGATACAGTAAACAATTTTATTCCATTAAATAGAAAAAGTGTATGGAAAATTAACTTAAACCCAATTTGTGTTTAAGGAGAATAAATAAATTAATACACCAACATGATTTGTGATGCAATAGCGGGGACTACTTCACCTATAACCAGAGGTTTTGAGTTCGAGTTCTGAATATGAAAAAAATTCTATTAAAAAAGCCACCCAAAATAAATTCTGAAGTGCGCAAGTTGAATTTAATCGGAATTACATTGTGAATTACAAATACCCAAAATGAAAAATCGAAAAAAATAATAATTTAATAGAGAGGGTAGTCAGATATGTTTTAGTTTGTGAAGCACTTTACCAAACATGACAGAGTGAGGCTGAGGCAAATACATTGGCCAAGTCAAAAAGTGAATAGATAGTCTGAGGGCCTCAAAGATTCTTAGCTCCCACTTCAAAGCAAACAATCCAACCAACTGATTATTATTATTATTATTATTATTATAATAAAATAAAATATAGAGTACTCCAACAGAGTTCAGACAAAAACAAAACTGAAAAGTAAAAGCAATTTTTAATTTAATTAAGGGCTAATGAATAAATATATATCCTTCAATTTTGCGATTAAGTATATCCATCATTAAAAAGTGATGTATGATGCTGTTGGAGAAGGGGGAATAAATTAATTGAGAATATGATGCTTTTTAATTACTTCATTTTGATACTAATTATGGCATGTCTTTAGGTTCTAGTACCAACTATATTATCTGTTTAAATGCAAAGTTTTGGTTTTTAGTAATTAGTCATTTTTCAGCTGCTGAAACTCATTATGTTTTTTCTTTGTTGTTCTTCACATCTGTTTAGTAGTTGGAAGTATCTCTGCTTCAATACAATATATTATATTTTTAAACAAATATAAAAGCAAGATCTAAGCACATGTTTGTGTGTCTTTATCTTTAGGCACTAGTGCAACCTCTATATTTAAATCAAGCTAGTTGCTGCAACAAATCGAAAGAGAATAACGAGAGCTGATAAGATTGTCATAATAAATTGCTGAAATAAAATAACTGAATCGATAAGATAGCAATAATATCAATTAGACATAATGAACACCAACTTACTAACAAGTCGATTAGGCTGCAACTAAACACCTAATTAGTTTAAATAGTCTTCATAAGAAATAACTCTAGAAATGTTAACATGTTCAAATGATGAACTATCAAATTTGTTCTTTTTTGTATTAAGGAAAAAGATAAAAAGAAAGAAGAGGATGGTTTGGTAATAGTATAATATTAATTAATTAAGTTTGATTATGATGATCTTACCAAAAGTGTATTAAAGCCATGTGGTTTAGACTTTAGATAACTAAAATGAGTTGTCTTGAAATTGTATATCTGGCATGCACAGCTCTCATGAATGGTGTTGGGCCCAAGATTAACCTAACCTCCTCATATTATTATTAGGACTTTAAATTAAACATTTTTAATAAGTTGTTTAATTGCTCGTATATTTCTATACACTCATGAATACTGACTAAAATTTGTAAGAGTAATTAGAATTAGGGTTATTTTTTTACAGTCAATTTTTTTGAAAGGTACTTTTGGAACTAGTTCTGGAGTGAGTATTAGACTAGACATATTAAAAATATTTTAAGACACAAATAAAAGACGTGGATGTTAGAGTGAGTAAAAGTCCTATATTGGTAATTGGAGAATTGACTGGTCTCTTTATATAGACTTGAGCAATCCTCCCCTCATAAGCTAGTTTTTGAGGCTGAGTTAAACCCAACATTCATTTTTACATGGTATCAAAGTTAGGTCCATCCCATTTGGGCTCCCGCTCCACGCTCCAGTTGGGCTAGGGTGTGAAGAGGGGGTGCTAGAGTGGGTAAAAGTCTCGCATTGGTTGGGGAATGGACTGGTGATCTCCTTATTTAGACTTGGACAATCCTCCCCTCATACAGGGGCGACTCTAATAAATCGATGGCCTAAAGCCAAATCCGTATGGAGGCCTTAAATTCGAATATATATTTATCATGAAGTTTATTATAGACAATTATTTAATTTTTCTTCAGACATAGTATTCATAATTTGTCAAACTTCTGTTACTTCTTTGCTCTTTTATGAAAAGTTTTTATTTTCTACAAATAAAACTCGATATTTTTTTGTAAAAAATACTTATAACCTATTACTTTTTAAAAAAAAATGAGGCCCCTCAAATTTTGGGGCCTCATGTAATTGCTTTTTTTACAAAGCTGTAGAGTCGCCCCTGCCCTCATAAGCTAATTTTTGAGATTGATATAGGCCCAAGATCCATTTTTACATTAGATTTATAGGGCGTATGCCTTAGAATTTTAAGCGTAAGCTTCTGTCACAAAAGCATAAGTTTCAGCCTTTTGGGTATACAAATGTATGCCTCGGGTGTAAAATTTGATTTTTGTTATCTTAAAAATATTTTTACTGTAAATCATGCTTTTTTAATCATGGTGTAATGATATTTATACCTTGATGCTATCATATTGAAGTGGTTTTTCTAAAAAAAATAATAATATAAGAACACAACTCATAGAAAATGACACTATCATAAATAAATTTCTTCAATAGTTATGCCTCAAATTGATATCTATTCTATAACACTATGTTCATGAAACAATTCTATTTATTCTTGGTCATTGCTCTTGCTCATTTTATCTCTTTCCTTCTTTGGAATATACATACAAAAGTCAATGCAAATATTAGTCAAGGGTGAAAAAGATTAGTAAATGTAAAAATCGATGACGATGATAGAGTAGATGATGATGAAATGTTAAAGATTATCTCAATATTATTATTATTTTTGTGTTATTACCTTTCTCAAATAATAATTATAATGTTTTTTTCTATATTATTATGATTATTTATGTTTATTTGTAGGATTATTAAAATTTTTACTTTGTAATAAAATTATAAATTGAAGACACATGAGACTTACATCATGAAGATCAATGAGACTTAAACCCAATATTTTGAGGCTTACACCTCACCTCGTATTTGGTAAAACATCTCGCCTCGCATCTCTGCCTACAAGCACATGCCTTCCAATTATATTTTGAGTCTAATTATAGTGGAATTTAATACATCAATAACTCCTTAAATTTGTCGGTAAATTTTATTTTGACACTTAAATTACGACTTGTTCTAATTGAACACCTGAACACGTGACAAATTAATCATACCAGATACTTGCGATATCAAGTTTAAATCACCCACACATCCCCACATATTTCCAAGTGTCTACTGCATGAATAAGTTAAGCACTTAGGGGGTCGTCGTTTGATAGGATGTATTAGAAAAAATAATGCATGTATTAGGTTTATATATATATATATTGTTAATATCTTTTTAAAGGTGAAGTGGCCTCCATGATGGACAAAATGAGGAAAACAAAGCTGAAATGATCTGTACATATGAAGAAGAGATGCATAGATGCCCTGGTGAGAAGGTGAAAGAGGTTGGCCATATGGTGGGCTTGAGGAGAGGTAAAGCTATAAGCCGAATAAGTATTGGGGAGATATGATAAGACAAGACATGACATACATATAACTTACCGATCGAGGATATGACTCTAGATAAGAGGATATGAAATTAAGAGGAGGATCAAGGTAGAAAGGTGGTAGATAATCGAATGGTATATAGTTTTCTTATCAATATTTTTACTAATACTTCCCTATCGATTACTTCCTTTGTTTCATCATCATATTATTTGTTGTACTACGTACTACTCTTTAGTATTTTCATTGTGGTTCCTTCATTACTGTATTTTCTTCTCTTACCTGCTTTGATATGATATGTATACTTACTTGAGGGTCTATAAAAAATAACCTCGTTACCTGTACAAGATAGGAATAAGCTATATATAAGTGTACACACCACTCTCTCCAGATCCCACTTATAAAGTTACACTCAATATAATATTGTTATTATTATTGTACGTATTTTTTTAAATTTAAAATCATAAAATTTTAATCTCCCTCAATTTCTTAGATTCGTTGGCCTACTAAATTAGTAGGCATGTGGCCATGCGATTTCATTCCATGATATGAAATCATGAGATGAGATCAGTGCTTGGACATACGATTTTACGCTATTTCATCTCATGATTTAATATCATGAAATGAAATCCCAAATTCTCCACAAAATCATGATTTGAGATTTTCAAATACAAAAATTGACCCACAAGTTTATATTTGTAAAAAAAACAACTCACATTTAATTTATATATATCTATTAGCCATTTATTTCATATGTAAATAAAATTTATAATTCATATCATTATTTTTTAAACAGTTTATATCTCATAAAACGATTATTCTCACAAATATAAGATTTATTTTTATTTTAAATCAATTTCTAATTTACCATTTATATTCACCATATTCATTATTTTTGATAAAATTTATTATTATCTCATTCCAAACAATGTTTAATAGAAAAAAAAAATTCAAATCATTATATTGAGTGGACAAGACTAACCACCGTGATATTAATTAAAAAAACAATCTTCTAAGCTACTAACAACTTGAACACTGCAACTTATATTCAATTTTTTTTTTATTTAATTAAGGATTGATCAATAAATGTTGTATTTTTAGATTAGCTTTGTGAATGTATTATGCGATTTTATAATTTTTTGCTTATTTGGTAAGATTATATAGAGATGAAGTCGACTCAGATTTATTTCAAGATCGTATATGTATGTTTAGTATAACCGCCACTTCAAATCAATTGAATCTTTGAGACAATTTTAATAGTTTTACAACTTATGAGATTTATATATGTAAATGAGAAAACATGCAACATAAAAAATCCAAACAAAACTTTAATTTGATCTCATGATTTTATGTCACGATTTCATATCACATGATCAAACGGCGATAATAAGATATATAAAATGAATGAAACTAGGTAGTAATAATCAAAAAGTGGATTTGGGAGTGAGGCAAAAGAAGAGATAATAAAGGTGCACGATGATTTGTTTTGGAAGGATAAAGAAAAGCAATCTTGAAATGATGAAAAAAAGAGAAATTAGGAACCAAAGATAGTGCATGGTGCACTCACAAAACATAACTTCTTTTTAGAATATTTGGCATGTGTTTGCTTTATTGATACTACTAGTTGATAGTGGACATGCAGGCCAGACACCATTTTCACTTTATTTAGAATCTAACGCTTTGTTTCAATAATTTATAAAAGTATACATGGTATGCATATGCCAGTGTTAAGTAACACAACCTTTCGTTTTTAGTTTGATTAAAACTTCAAATTGTATGTTTTGAGACTTTCATATAAATTAATAATACCATATGAAACTTGTACATTATCTATCGCGATAATGGCTCCCTAGCTAGTGCAATCACGCTAAAGGAGTTCTAGTAAGGCTTCACTCCTATGTGCATGATGGCGCTGAAGGAGTTGTTGCTTGTGTGGTTGTACAAAAGATTAGGACTCACCAGTACATTTGATTGCATATAGAGACAAGCTTCTACAGATTTACATCCGAGAGAGTTTGGTCACACCCAACTTATAATATATCGGGGTGTATGCGTCAATCACTTCACATTGGGAAACAATTCACAATTCATTTTTGGTAGTCTATGCAACGGGCTATGGGTATTCAGATTGAGCTTAGCACCGCTTTTCACCCAAAAACTAATGATCACTCTGAGCGGGTACTATTCAAATTCTTGAAAACATATTGAGAGCACGTGTGATTAACTTTAGAGGTTATTGGGACGAGTATTTACGTTTGACATAATTTATTTGCCATAACAATTATCAGTCCAACATTCGAGCAACTTTCACATATAGCAAACATAAAAATCATAATTGTATATTATAGCTACAGTTTGCATAATTGCACTCCATAACAAACTTTATGTTTGCTATGGAGCTTTTGATTTGTATAATTCGCTACAAACATCTAATTTTATACAAATTGTTCAGTTTTGTATAAATTCATTTATACATTGTAATTTGTATAATAAGATCTGTATTTGTATAACTATAAGTGTATAGGATGAAAATATATGTATCTGTATTTGTATATACACTTTTCTCTCGCTTTATACAAACAAACACACATTTTATACATTTTATACCGAAATGTATAAAATGACTAATTGTATACCGAAAATGGCTAACTGTATATCGAATCAGATGGCAAAAAGAGGGGATGTTTGCTGCGAATTACAATTAAAATAAACTATGGCTATAACATTTAATTTGAATTAATAATTTGCTATTTCATACAATTTTCCCATTAATAAATTGGTTATTTTAGATAGTAAATAAACTCAAAAGTAAATCATCATATATTATAAAGGTGGAAAGCTGGAGAGCTAAAGTTAGATTATCATTTTACATGTACAAAATTAAATCTTTAAATGTAATTAAATGAGAAACACATTAAGAAAGATTATGATTGTACTGCAATTCTACATGTATTATGCCACGTAAGACTCATATGTCTACTTGTTCAACTTTATACAAATTTAAGAATCCGTTTGGCTTAACTTAAAAAAAGTAAAACTTACATAACTTTTAAGTTGAAAAATGAAAAGTAGGGGAGAACCTATTTTAACTTTTAACTTTTTCAAGTCATTTTAAAATTAGTGAACTTATCCGCACTTCGCGCGGTTATAATAGCTCGTTAAATTCACTAAATAACTTTTTAGAATAATTAACTACTTAAAATATTCTATATATTTGTAGTGTCATCCTAATGACTAAATATTTCAAATTTCAAGTTTTAATTAAGTTTATAATTAGTATTTAAGTTTTATATCTTTTATAATTTTAAATCGCTTAAGAGTCTTTTATCTTCTGAAAATATTTTTTATATAAAATTTATGCTCCTTATTTTTGTAATGAAAAGATTTTTTTTTAGTTTTGTTAGTCTAATCTTTTATCTATACATTTCCTTTCATTTATTTTAAAATTTATAAAATAATTTCTTTTGCTCGTCTAAACAAAGTGTAAATTTTAGTTAAACCATAATGTATATAAATAATTACTTCTAGAGTCACTATAAAAAAATACTACGTAAGAAATATCATTTATGATTCTATCATATTTTTATAATTCCTTTAACATTCTATACAAAAAAACTATCTTGAAGTATTGGTAAAAAAAATTTCAATATAAAGGCAAAACAATCTATTTAAATTAGCTATTTAAACTCGAAAAACAAAAAGTAAAAATAAAAGAAACATAAGAAATAAATAATATTGAAAATTAAAGTTGTACTTAGAATACATGGTGGCTAATAATTATTTTAAGACACGTTTTCTTTGTTTTATGTGCCTCAAGTTCAAAAATATCATATATATTTTTATGATTTCATCAAATATCATTGAATTGTGAAAATTCAATTTATCATTAGACCATTCTATTATTTTAAGTTTTCATGACTAAATTTAAAAAAGAAACAGAAAAACTACAAACAATAAGAAACTAAATTTTTGTTAGAAAAATAATTAATGTATATCATACAGTAGGAAATAATTTAAAAAATTAAACTATCAATATTTTTCCGTTTCTTTGCAAATTAATATCTCTCTCATGCCTATCCAATCATTAGTTATTAAAGGAGGCATTTGATCATTAATTTTTTTATTTTATTTTTAAATTTCAACTTCGAAAAAGATATTGACTACGAATTTTTAAAATTCAACTCAAAATGTATTTTCACTTCAAATTGCTGACAAAATGTAAAAAAAATTAGAACTTGCATCCAATTTTCATAAATTATTTACATTTTGAAAATAACAATTGTTTTTTTAAAAATTGTACAATGAAAGTGGCTTAATGCCTACTAAGTTTTCTCATTATGATCATATGCATTGTGCCTTACGAAATTATATAATAAAAAAAAATATTGAAGCAAACTCTTTGGTGTCTTGTTCTTTCTTCACATTGTCTTCCCCCCAAATATGACTTCCTTTTCCTCGGGCAATTACAAAGGATAAAAGATAAATACACAATTAAAAGAATAACACTTCATAATTAACGAATAGCATCTTTTGTTGTGTGAACTTTTGAGCAACATTTTCTTGTTTATGGGCTTCTAAAACGTTTCCTTCGAACTTGAATTTACATCTATTCCTAAAAAATATAAAATTATAGTTAACAATTCATATTTTATAGATACTCATGTCTTTTAATATGTTACTTATGAAAA
>JAJOOI010031882.1:0-18807 GCA_029582585.1 Solanum bukasovii | reverse complement strand
TGCAGCTGAAACACAACAATAACACCAAAGTTTAAGTCCCCGTTGGACCCTCGGGATTCGTTCGGAATCTCGTGCACACAAACTAAATATGTACCCCCCCCTAAATTCGACGTTCTGGACTCAATGGAACCATCGGAATTTGAATTCAAGGACTCCTTGACCCGAAATTCAATAAGATGCCAAGAAACTAGTTTAACGCCAAAAAATTCGAAACTCAAACGGAGCGTCTAAAAATTCAACCAAGACTGATTCTAGACTTAGAATCGCCTCCCGAAACCAACGGTACTCTCGGAATTTCAATCTGAGCCTCGGAACCTCCTATGTTGACCAAAGTCAACTCTTTATCGAAATTTCACAACTTTAGCAACTTAGGACCTCAATTCTTCGTTTCAACTCCAAATTCAACTCCGTAACTTCACACAGACCTGTTTCGACATTCTAAAACTGTCGGAATCGATGGAAATCCGATCCGAGTCACGAAACTCCAAATGACTCGAAAAAGCACTTTTTAACCAACTTTAACTCATAAAAACTTAACTTCTCAAAATCTCAACTTTTTACCAACTTTTCCTCAAACCAACTTTACAACCACAAAACATGGGACAACTACCGAAAGGGCAAAATGGTCATTTCCACGAAAAATTACCAAAATGAGCTTTCGGGTCATTACAATATAATGTTCTTTTTTCTTGGGGGTGAGGACGCATCTTTAAGACCAGAAAGTTAAAAGACATTTTTATATATTCTACATATGATCCTTAAATTAAAAGTCTTCTTGTTTTTTAAAATTTCATATCAAATTAAAATTAGACCAATCTATATCTATCTTTTTTTATCTATACTATCTTAAAAGAATAAACTAATAACTTAAATATTAAATTATTATAATACCCCCAACTTAAAACACCAAATGTAGTATATCTTCTATATTTTATATTGTATTATATTTATTTATGTGTATTATATTATATTATATTAAAGGCATGCAACTTTTTACATTGAAGGGTTGTGACATTTTCGAAGAGTTATAACTTTTCTGATGAGTTGTGACCGTTTTGAAGGGTTGTGAATTTTCTATATATAGGGTTGCGACTTTTCCGAAGAGTTGTGACTTTTAGAAAGGGTTGCAACTCCGAAGAGTTGTGACTTTTTCGAAGGGTTGCGACTTTTCCGAAGAGTTATGACTTTTTCGATGAGTTTTGACCTTTCTAAAGGGTTGTGACTTTTCTAAAGGGTTGTGACTTCTTTTTTATAAGGCACCACAAGCAGTTTTTCGAACACTACCCTTTGTTGGCTGTAAAAAGGGGGGCTTCATCAAAATTTTAAACTACATTTTAATTAAAAAAATATAATAATAATTATTATTCTTCTTAAAATACTCAATTTAGTATATTTTCTATATTTCTATGATAAGAAACAATATGCACATACTAATACTACATATTTTTAACTATAAATGGAGGGGTTTTCTCACTTTTTTAAACTACGATTTTTTATGTTTTCTATTCTTCTCTTCTTAAAACCTCAAGTTTGATTTACAGACGTTGGCAATCTCAAAGTTCAGTAAAAATTAGAACACTTCATAATCTGAATGTAAAATTAATCTAATACTCCGGCTAAAACATCCAATTTAGTATATCTTCTATATTTTTTATCAATATTTATTTATATTATATTATATTAAAAGTAAAAATACCTACAAAACAATAATAACAAAGTAATGCACGGGGAAGGGAGTAGAAAGTTTATTTAAGAGGTGTAACTAAGAGATTTTAAGAGTGACTAATTTTTTATTTAGCAATATTCATATTATTTTTAAAAATAATGTGGTACATGATTTGATTTTCACGTGCAACGCATGTGCGTCAAAACTACTATATATATATATATATATTATTGTTCTCTTCGTACATTCATATATAATTATTTTGATATTCTTGAACTAATTATTCACATAATGCTTATTCTAATTTATAATCATTTCTTGTTATTTTTCAATATCAGATTCTAATTAGCTAAGTTAATTAGTGATGGAAAAAGAGATAGTGAGTTTAAATTCAATACTCCCTCTCCCTCTATCCCTAATTACTTATCCACTTTTGAATCGATACACCTATTAAGAAAACAATTATTGACATAGTGAGTTACAATTTTACCCCTATTAATTATGAAGTTGATGAATTAAAACCTTGAGGTTTTCAAGAAGTTCTACATTTTTCAAAATAATTAATTGAGGGTATATTAGGTAAAAAAAAAATTGTCCTTTCTTGACTTGTAAAAATGGACAAATAATTAGGGATAACTAAAAAAATGAAAAGTGAACAAGTAATTAGGAACAGAGAAAGTAGTAAGTTATCATATTAAGTTTTTACCCCTGCTTAAATTTATCGAATTCAATATAATTAGATTCTCATAATGGAAACTTAGATAACTTTTTCCTTTTTATTGTTTTGTTTCTACACAAGCATAGAATTTTAGGCCTCTGTATGTATACTGATCTCTTCCCTAAATCTTGAGAAGCTATAAAGTTGTAAAATAATGTAGAACAAATTCTGTTAAGTTTAACGATTAATATATATTAGAAGTACTGTTTAAAAATAAATGATTATGTCATTTGTTAGTTTACATTGAGATGCTAAAAAGTTGTAAAATAATGTAGACCAAATTCTTCTGATGGTATATGAATAGTTTTTTCTCCATTAGTGTACTTTAATGATGACTTAAAATTCTAAGAAATGTGTAGGATTAAGTGTTTTGAGAGTAGAAAAGAAAGCACACTTCCTACGTTACAAAATTTTATAAGTTTCTGGATGAATTATACATAATTAAAACATTGATAGGGTGAATGGGACTTAATAAATCTTATTAAATTTTTAATGTAATACTCTCTCTGTGGGTTGTAGAATAGTTATTACTCAAAGATGGATGAGATCATTCGTAGACTGGGGCTATAGTTTATCGAGGTCAGCGACCTTATTTTCTTCTTTTCCAATTCAAAATCTTCTTTTTCCAATTGTCTTTTATAATTTGAGTAGTCGTTAATAGCTTTCTATTTTGTAAAATTTAATTATAATATGTAGGTGATTG
This sequence comes from Solanum bukasovii, assembly GCA_029582585.1. NCBI lineage: Eukaryota > Viridiplantae > Streptophyta > Magnoliopsida > Solanales > Solanaceae > Solanum > Solanum bukasovii. Next base: position 15,720 of record JAJOOI010031882.1, on the reverse strand, counting down.
AATAAAAACGAATTTGAGAAAAAGGAAAGTGACTGCTCCCTTCTATATATATACTAAAATGACTGTTCATGAAAAACAAACATACAATCTTAGTAGATTGGTTTCAATGGAAGAAAAAGAAGATCTCTTACGCATTTTTTTTGTGTACTATATTTTTAAAAGGTAATAAATTTTTTAATGTTTTCTTATTTTTTCTGTTCTTGCCAGATTAGTGCATGCTAAACTCATGATATCAATGGAGGTGGATTCAAGAGTGGGTTTTTTTAGGTACACAATATTAAGTAATTTACATAGATTTTGTAGTTTTTGTTGGCTTTTTAGATTTAATTTTGTTATTGTTTTATCCTTTTCACGCCAAGTCCCTAATATATAATGCAAAGATGCACACTATATATATATTTTTAAATCGTATCATTTTATTCTGATATTATTTTATTACTTTGAAAGGAAATTCTCTTACAATCTATGAATTACCTTTAGGCTTTAATGTACAATATTTTATGTTAATTCTTTAGAAATACAATAATAACTTAAATTTATGAATAAATATGACTGCATGTTTGGAGTTACAAGCCTTAAAAGGAAAAAAAGTATATTCAAGGTTTTAATATGTATCTATCTAGCTATACTATTAGATAAATAGAATGTCTTAAACTAAAGTAATGAAAAATTACATAGATCCTATGAAATTGAATGACCACGTAAAGTTTTAAGACATTATATATTTACTCTTCAATCAAATTCCTTCTTTAGGGATGTATGCTCCAAATTGTGAGGGTATTTTTTATTAAAGGCAGTGATAATAAAAAATTGTATGACACCTCCAAAGAGAAAATTAAGAAGACAATTGAACAACTACAACAATGAGAGTCAAAGCCAAAACTACAATAAGACATTAGAGGAAAAGCCAAAAATTATACTAAGTCATTTGAGGTCTTTTGGAACACAAAATCTCTTCCTTTATTGAAACATAGTGTTTAATAATACTCATGTAACTTTTAAAAATTATATGTACTAAAAAAATGATCTTTATTTTAAATTCAATGGCAAAGGAAAATAGATATTAAAAAATTGGGTTATACGTCCTAAAATTATTCTATATATCATATCATCGTCCTATACTACTAATTAAAGTGCAAAGCTCCAAAGTGTAAAGTTGAATTACAATTTTACCCCTACTCTAAATTAAAATGTTATAAATTATTTAATTAATTAAATATTAGATAATAAAAATATAAAGAATTTGAAGAGCTTGAATTAATAACAAAGTTTTACATAAGTAATATTGAAGACACACGCCTAACAAAAAAGTGTTATGTTGGGATAAATATATATATTTTTCGAATGCAATGGGGCTCACAATATGACTGACTTCACTGGTTTGCAGAAATTCTTCCTTCACTTGGGGAGCCAATGTGCTCGCTTTTCGTCCACTTTGGATTTATCTCAGCAAGTACATCAGTTGCAGAGATATATTTCAGCAAGTACAAAAGTAGCTGAAGTAAACTGTCTACTTGCTAAGGATTCAACAACCTGAAATGAAAGTTCAAGACCATAACATACATACAAATTAAGTGAAAATATAATTACATAAGAGTACAACATCATTCAACCATTCAAATAAAAGACATAAAAGAAAAATATTATTTGTTAGCCAACATAAGATAAAATAAAAAGAAGTTATTTGAAACCCACAGCCCACTTGAGTGGGCGGATAATAGGCATGATAAAAACAGTGGTGGACGAAGCAGAAGCGAGAATGTCGGCTCTAGTAACGCCAACATTGGTGAGAATCCAATGCCCCAAAAACCTAAGGGTTCCTCCGCAAGGTGCCCTGTAACTCTCCTGCTGCTCTATCCTTGCTAATGATTTCCTCCCAATCATATGCAGAAGCATGCTTACTTTTCTTGTGATAGTTGTGGACAGTCCACATGAGAGCCTCCTGTATCGTTGACTTTCCTCTTTTAATTCTTGGGGCCCCTTTGCGGTTTCTTCTGCAATACAAAATTATTATAGAATGTTGGTACCCTTCTAGTTCATTCTGAGTGCCTCGGTTGTTCAATGGCACCATCTTTGCAAGCATCCACACAGGAGACACAAGTACAATCATCCAGAGAAGAAGAGATTCCACGTTTGTGGTTATCTATTGTAGGGAAATCAATGACATAAATTGTGGAAGATGTCCACAAAGCTGTTGTTGTTGCCTCCTTTCAAGGTATATCTTCCGCAATTTATGTCATTGATTTCCCAACTATGGATAACTGCAAACGTGGAAGCTCTTCTCCTCTGGATGATTTTACTTGTGTCTCATGTGTGGATGCTTGCAAAGATGGTGTCATTTTACAACCGAGACACTTAGAATGAACTAGAATGGTACCAACAGTCAATAATAATTTTGTATTGTAGAAGAAACCGCAAAGGGGCCCCAAGAATAAAAAGAGGAAAGTCATCGATATAGGAGGCTCTCATGTGGACTATTAACAACTATCACGATAAAAGTAAGCATGGTTCTGCATATGATTGGAAGGAAATCATTGGCAAGGATAGAGCAACAAGGGAGTTACGGGGCACATTGTGGAGGAACCCTTAGGTTTTTTGGGGATTGGATTCTCACCAATGTTGGCGTTACTAGAGCCGAAATTCTCGCTTCTTCTTCGTCCACCACTGTTTTTATCATGCCTATTATCCGCCGGCTCAAGTGGGCTGTGAGTTTCAAATTTCTTCTTTTTATTTTTTCTTATATTGGCTAACAAGCAATATTTTTCTTTTATGTCTTTTATTTGAATGGTTGAATGATGTTGAACTCTTATGTAATTATATTTTCACTTAATTTGTATGTATATTATGGTCTTGAATTTTTATTTCAGATTGTTGAAGTTTTAGCAAGTAGATAGTTTACTTCAACTACTTTTGTACTTGCTGAAATATATCTCTGCAACTGATGTACTTGCTGAGATAAATCCAAAGTGGACGCAAAGCGAGCACATTTGTGTCCCAGATGAAGGAAGAATTTCTGCAAACCAGTGAAGTCAAGCATATTGTGAGCTCCATTGTATTCGAAAAAATATATATATTTATCCCAACATAACACTTTTTTGTTAGGCGTGGCCATTTGAATCATGTCTTCAATATTACTTATGTAAACCTTTATGCTATGATTATTTTTGTAAAACACACATACATAAAAGTAGAAACACCTTATGTTCTTGAACCGATAACAAGGGATAGTACAAGAATATTCACTTGTTGTCCATCGACTACACCTTTCGGCCTGACCATAGGCCCTAACTCAATCTCCGTAAGCAAACCTTGTAGAGGAACACTTAGGTTTTCAGGGATTTGATTCTCACCAATGTTGGTGTTACTCAAGCCGGCATTCTCGCTTCCGCTTCGTCCACCTAGCAAGTAGACAGTTTGCTTCATCTACTTTTGTACTTGCTGAAATATATATCTCCCCAACTGTTGTACTTGCTGAGATAATTATAAAGTGGACGCAAAGCGAGCACATTGACGTCCAAGGTGAAGAAAGAATTTCTGCAAACCAGTGAAGTCAGGCATATTGCGAGCCCTATTGTGTGTGAAAAATATATATATATATCCCAACATAACACTTTTTTGTTAGGCGTGAACATTTGAAACATGTCTTCAATATTACTTATGTAAAACTCTATGCTATGCTTATTTTCGTAACTCACACATACATAAAAGTAGAGACACCTTATTTTCTTGAACCGATAACAAGGTATAGTACAAGAACATTCACATGTTGTCCATCGACTACACCTTTCGGCCTGATCTTAGGCCCTGACTCACCCTCCGTAGACGAACCTTGTGGAGGAATCCTTAGAATTTTGGGGCATTTGATTCTCACCAATGTTGGTGTTACTCAAGCCTGCATTTTCGGTTCAATTAGAAATTGAGCACAGTGGAAGAGCTCTTTCCAATTACAATCCTACACCTAAAACTACTCATAAGACTACAAATGAAACACATAATTCAAATGGCTAGGAGGTACTACACAATCTCCAAGTACAACCTAGTATGGATAGTAGAAATCTTAAACCAATAAATGATATTACTATAAATCTTACTCCTAATTCAAACACAACCAACATCTTTCACAAAGAAGAGATAACGAACATTGTCGCAATACTCACTACCACAATCAACAACAAAAAACCATGCAAAGACAAAGCATAATACTATCAACCAGCACCATCTCTTACCAACTGATAAGGAACAACCCATCCCATCAAAAATAAACTCCTCATCTAACCCCCTTCCGACCAAAACTACCATTTGTTATCGATCTTTCCTCATGCTGTCAAGATCATGCAAATTTGAAGGAACTACCAACACTATTTTATTTGTAATTATGTGCATACTTACTTCCTGGAAGGAACTAGAGCAGGATCAGTGAAATTCATCATTCGACTGTCATTCACAGCATCGGGTAGATCGGTAGAATCATCAGATTTTGACGCCTTAGTTGAAGTTGAAGGAGTGAAAGGAAATTGAAGGAGTTGAAGGAAAGAAAGGAAGTTGAAGAGTTAATGGCTTCTGAAAGCTGTCGGTAGTTTTGTTAATTGACAGTAGCACTAACAATATTTTTTTTCGTTTTTAATTGTTATTGATTTATTATTAAGTATTAAAATGTAATTAGTTTTAACTAATTTAATTTATCAATCTTTTACTTCTCTTTTATTTCTTATTAGTTTACTAGTATTTGGGCACGTGCGTTGCACGTGTATCCCATATTTATTCTTATAAATTTATATTATTTAAAAATAATAAACTATTATCTTGTACTTAATAACATTTTTCTTAAATTAAAAAAATATCAATATATAGAAAAAGATAAAATCCCTCATTCCTAGTCTCCTAGCAACTTTGTGAGTGATATCTCTTCGAGTAATTTCATCTCCAAATATATTGTCTGCCACATTTATATCATTTCTCAATATTTTAACAATTAAAAAGAAAATAATATATGAAGATACATTCAATAAAATTTCTTTAAATTTATCTTCCTATATTATTTTCTTTTTAATTGTTAAAATGTTGAGAAATGATACAAATATGGCAGACAATATATTTGGAGATGAAATTACACGAAGAGATATCACTCACAAATGTGCTAGGAGACTAGGAATACGCGGGGATCGTATCTTTTTCTATATATTGATATTTTTTTAATTTAATAAATTATTATTAAAATATGTACAAGATAATAGTTTATTATTTTTAAATAATATAAATTTATAAGAATTAATATGGAATACACGTGCAACGCACGTGCCCAAATACTAGCTAATAAGAAATAAAAGTAAAGAAAAAGATTAATAAATTAAATTAGTTAAAAATAATTAGATTTTAATACTTAGTAATAAATCAATAACAATTAGAAACAAAAAAAAAAAGAAAAAGAAAAAATATATTGTTAGTGCTACTGTCAATTTACAAAACTACCGACAGCTTTCAGAAGCCATTAACTCTTAAACTTCCTTTCTCTCCTTCAACTCCTTCAACTCCTTCAATGTCCTTTCTCTCCTTCAACTTCAACTATGGCGTCAAAATTTGATGATTCCACCGATCTACTCGATGCTGTGAATGAGAGTCGAATGATGAATTCCACTAATCTTGCTCTAGTTCCTTCCTTGAAGTAAGTATGCACATAATTATAAATAAAATAGTGTTGGTAGTTCCTTCAAATTTGCATGAATCTGGACAACATAAGGAAAAATCAATAACAGATGGTAGGTTTGGTCGGAAGGGGTTAGATGAGTAGTTTGATTTTGATAGGATGAGTTGTTCCTTATCTGTTGGTAAGCGATATGGTGCTGGTTGTTTCTATCAAATATATTTTCTTAACATTCTACAATTTGTGCAACAGAAGAGACAAAATGTCATTATTATGTTAATGAAAACAACTTAAACTCAACCTATAATGCAGTAATTTATCACCTCTTGTGGATCAGTTAAATGACATGATCACAGAACACATATCAATTATTTCACCCTAGAAAAAGAATTGAATAAGAGAGAATAAGATATGTTAAGTGACATGATCTCAGAACACATTTCAAGAATTTCAAACTAAAATGTGATATTTGCCATTACCTATCTGATTCCTTCAAAAACTTCCAAGCATCAAGTACATTCTTTTGATTCTTATCTGATTGACACATCTTGATAACACATATTTCTTGAGAGGACAGATTGATAATACTTGGGTGATCAACCATTTTCTTCTTCACCAACATATCTGGTTGACCATCACCCATACTATCATTTTTTATTGATTCTTCTACCACGATACGCAAATCACTCACTGTGTCACTCAACTTATTCATTTTGGCATCCAAAGCATCCAATCTTTTATTTATCTTGTCTATCCTACTAGACATCTATTCACAAAATTTAATAACTTCTGAAAGTTTGTCACTCAAATTAGCATATTCACCAACTCCCTCAGGTGGTTGTCTACTACTAACAGTTTTCATGCATGTTATGATCCGTAGCAACCACATGCCTTCCATCAATTTTTTTGGTCAACTCATCTATTTTCTCGTCCGCCTTATCTTCCAAATCCTTCCAATTAATCAAATACGATTTTTCTTACTCCACGGTAGTAGGAATCAGAGTAGGATGCATTACAATTTATACGAATATAAATTGTTCAACAAAACCACAATAATAAAAACTTCTAAACTGAAAGATTGCACCAATAAAACTTAAGTATTCACCTTGTTATTTTCCAATACTAATGAAGCTTTCTCATAATCTGGAATTGTCGATTTTTTAGCAAACCATCGGCGCAATCTAGGAAGTGGTAAGGGAGACTGTGTTGATGGTTCTCCAAAAGTCTCTCCTAGTATATGAATTGCTTCGAAAGCCCATACCTGTATTGAAAACAAAAAATAGTATTAAATAATATTAGTATAAATTTGAGATCAATATATACTCTATCATGACCAATTCAATATCTCACCATAAAAAAATTGAACTTACCAACAAATCCCAAGAGAACCCGTGCAAGCTGATGCTTGGCTTCAATTTTTCAAACATAATATTCATAGTTAAGAAAGCATTGTGCAGAGACTTGACTGTCTTCTCAAATGAAACCCTGCCCCACAGATATTCATCGAATTGGCTTCAATTCAATGAATGCTTGACTTCATTTGAGAAGACAGTCAAGTCTCTACATAATGCTTTCTCAACTATGAATATTAAGTCCGAAAAATTGAAGCCAAACATCATCTTGCAAGGGTTCTCTTGGGATTTATTTGTAAGTTCAAATTATGTAATGTGAAATATTGAATTGGTCATGACGGAGTATGTATAGATCTCTAATTTATACTAATATTATTTAATACTATTTTTGTTTTCAATACATGTATGGGCTTTCAATGCAATTCCTATACTAGGAGAGACATTTGGAGAATCATCAACACAGTCTCCCTTGCCACTTCCTAGATTGTGCCGATGGTTTGCTAAAAAAATGACAATTCTAGATTATGAGAAAGTTTCATTAGTATTGGAAAATAACAAGGTGAATACTTAAGTGTTTTTGGTGCAATCTTTCATTTTAGAAGTTTTATTGTTGTGGTTTTGATGAACAATTTATTTTCATATAGGTTATAATGCATCCTACTCTGATTCCTACTACTGTGCAGTCAGAAAAATCATATTTGATTAATTGGAAGGATTTGGAAGATATGGCGGATGAGAAAATAGACGAGTTGACCAAATAAATTGCTGGAAGACATGTGGTTGCTACGGATCATAACATACATGAAACTGTTAGTAGTAGACAACCATCTGAGGGAGTTGGTGAATATGCTAATTTGAGTGACATGTTTTCAAAAGTTATTAAATTTTGTAAAGAGATGTCTAGTAGGACGGACAAGATAAATAAAAGATTGGATGTTTTGGATGCTAAAGTGAATAAGTTGAATGACACAGTGAGTGATTTGCGTGTTATGGTAGAAGAATCAAGAAAAAATGATAACATGAGTGATGGTCAACCAGATATGTTGGCGAAGAAGAAAATGGTTGATCACCCAAGTATTATCGATCCGTCCTCTCCAAAAATATGCTTTTATCAAGATGCGCCAACCAGATAAGAATCAAAAGATTGTACTTGATGCTTGGAAGTTTTTGAAGGAACCGGATAGGTAATGGAAAATATAATATTTTAGTTTGAAATTCTTGAAATGTGTTTTGGGATCATGTCACTTAACATATTTTATTTTCTCTTATAGAATTCTTTTTCTAGGGCGAAACAATTGATATGTGTTCTGGGATCATGTCATTTAACTAATCCACAAGAGGTGATAAATTACAATAGGTTGAGTTTAAGTTGTTTTCATTAACATAATAATGACATTTTGTCTCTTCTGTTGCACAAATTGTAGAGTTATGAAAATGTATTCTGATAGAAATGTGTAAGCTGAAATAAAGAAGGAACTTTGGTGTAGGTAGCAAAAATTTTCTGATATGAATGTGTGGCTCAGCACTGAGGTAATTGTGTACTTTTTAGATAACTTGCTTAAGAGATGTACTATTTAGATAGTTAATTTGTTTTTTCTTAAGAGATGGAATAATGTTTATTAAATTCATATTTAATACAGTTAATAATTCTTTATTGCAGGTGGTTGAAAGTTTCTTTTATGTTTTGAATTGCGAATTCAAAGATTCCTATTTCTACAACATCATGCATGTCGTATGTTAAATCCAACTTTCATCATGTATTAACTTCGTAATATACATCATCCATGTAATGTAACTTCCTTTCTTTGGTTCTAGATGTGTAGTATAGGTAGCTTTCCAAAAATTACACAAACATAAGGAAAACCACAAAAAGGTAAGGAAAATAGACTAAATCTATGACACCAATGCTAAAGCATATGAGTATAACTACAATTGTTTTTGTTTCATCAAGATTTTTCTTCCAAGGCTGATTGAGAGTCACTTCTTTGGAGCATGTGCTAACTTGGAAAATAAGAGTATTCACATTTTTTATTCCATGATTACATGCATGGAAGATTATAAGCCATTGATTTTTTTGTTGGTCTGTATTCAATTATTTATGTAAGTACGAATTATTTGAAATACTCAAACTAACATTATATTTTCAGATTAAATTATTGGGGAACTCCATTAATGCTTTCCCATTCAAAATAATCACAGCGGAAGATATTCCATGAGAGTTTTTCTTTGCAAGTACTTTGAGTTTTATGCAAGGGGAGAAAAAATTCCTTTTGATCAGGTTAGTAGTGAAATCTCATTTATATGCTTCAAGAAGTATTTTCGTGGACACTTTTCTTAGTTGTAATTTCTTGCAGCTGGGTTTACTTTTCCAGAGTAATATTCAAATAGCACGATTCATCTTGTTATTTGAAGTGCAGAAGGAACAAATACTCACAAGTGTAGATACGCTGGGGATAAAGACAGGTAAAAAGCTTTTTATTTTGGATTTGAATGGTATTATGGCTGAAGTAATTAGAGTTAATGACACAAATAGGTAACAACAATTTTCTTTTTAATTTGTAAGGTGTCGTTTCCTCTTCTTCGGATCATGGCATTTGCGCCTCTCCCGCTGATGTCGACAGAACTGTTGTTGCTGCCTCCTCTCAAGATATATCTTCTCCTCTGGCTGACCATACTTGCGACTCCCAAGAGGATGCTTGCAAAGATGCCTCTCCGTCTGTATCATTCCCTCTTTTCTAGACCGTGGCATGTGCGCCTCTCCTATGGATGTCCACAAAACTGTTGTTCTCTCAAGGTATATCTTCCCCAATTTGAATGGTATTATGGCTGAAGTAATTAGAGTTAATGATAAATCACCAATAGGTAATAATTATTTTCTTCTTAATTTTTAAGATGTCATTTCCTCTTTTCTGGATCATTGCATTTGCGCCTCTCTTGCGGATGCCGACAGAACTGATGTTGCTGCCTCCTCTCAAGATACATCTTCTCCTCTGGATGATCATACTTGCAACTTCCAAGTGGATGCTTGCAAAGATACCTCTCCTACGGGTGTTGGTGTCGTTCTCTCTTCTCCGTATCGTGGCATTTGCGCCTCTCCATAACATATCTAAATAAAGGGTGATTTAGGTTTAAAAAGAAGAGGGCGTTGTGTTTTCAAGTGAAAAAAATGGTGATTTAGGTCTAAAAAGGGAAGAATAAGAGCATGCATTTAGCTTTAAAAGTGAAAATGGTGATTTAAGTTTAAAAAAGGAAAGAAAAAGAGCGACAAGTATTGGCATTTCCATAGTTTGATAGGATGGGTTGTTCCCTATCCGTTGGTAAGGGATATGGTGATGGTTGTTCATATTTGATAGTGGTATGCTTTGTCTTAGCATATTAATCTGTTGTTGATTGTGGTAGTGAGTGTTGTTGTATTGCGACATAATTCGTTATCTCTTCTTTTGTGAAAGATGTTGGTTGTGTTTGAATCAGGAGTAAGATTTATAGCAATATCATTTGTTGGTTTAAGATTTCCAATATACATACTAGGTTGTACTTGGAGATTGTGTAGTACCTCCTTGCCATTTGAAATACGAGTTTCATTTGTAGTCTTATGAGTAATTTTGGATGTGAGATTGTCAATTGAATATAGCTCTTCCACTGTGCTCAATTTCTAATTCAATCGAATTAGTTTTATGTAGTATATCAGGAGTGTTTGGGAGTAAATCTAGGAGAGGGATGTGGCTATCTCCCGAAAGTATGGGATTTGATTGTGATGTCTTGTTTATTTTGATTGTAGTCTTAGATTAAACAATTTTGCAGGTATAGGTAACCCATTCTTTTTCCTACTAGCTGGCATGGGAAATACAAACATCATATAGGGAGTGCATCAAGTGCACTATTAACCAAAGTCAATCTGCCTCCCAGTGACAAGTATTAGCATTTCTAATTGGTAAGTGTCTTCTCACATTTCTCTATTCCAGATTCCTTTTTATTTTCTATTGGTCCCTAGAGGTATGCCTATATAAGTAGTTGGAGTTCACCTTATGATATTAGCTAGGCCTTCACTGTGTTGACAGGATAAACAAAACTCTTCCTTTCAATTTTATTGTTTAATCTTGTTATTTTTGAAGAATTCATGGAGCAATAGGGTGAACTCTACAGATGAGTCTAAACAAAGATTATGTCTGACAGATAAAGTGAATTCATGGCGCAATTTAGTCTTAGAATATTATAGATTCCTTTTTGAAGAATATATGGCACAAAATGTTTCAATCCCACCCTTATTAAAGCTCAGAAGTCTCAACTCAAAAGGAATTTGTAATATTTGCGCCATGAATTCACTTTTTCTATGCTCTACATATTCCTTATTTTAAAAGGAATCTGTAATTTTCTAGGCCTAATTCTTCATGGCGCAATTATGGCCATAAGTTGGTTGGTTCAGCTTGAGCTTTAGTCAGAAAAGCCTTAGTTTAGGCGATCCTTGAGTGAGTCATATCCTTAGACCTTGCTTTTAGGTGGCATGAAACTTAGGATTGTGTGGCGTTCGATTGTTTTGGTTGGTTTGGATGACTGTTTGGGTTCCTTGAGTTGTGCTTCTTCGTTGGCTGATTATTAAACTGTTGGGCCTAAGGCAGTGAGCTTGGATTAGCAGGAGTCCCATGTTAGTACTCTTGTGGTGTGACGAATATTATATTCTTACCGATTCTGTGTGTATGCTATGAGTTGATTGTGATTATACTTCTAAGGAGTATCTATTTGCTTGAGTTGTGAGAAAGAAATGGCATATTAGCAATAAATGAGGTTATTCTTAATGAGTTGGAAGTCCTTCATACTTGTGTTGCATAAAAGTGGTGAAAAGGCCCTTTTACTTGATTTACTGCACATTTAGCTGCATATACTCTAATCATCTCCAGGTACCATTACGAGCGGCCCAATACCTTGGTTGGGCTACATTTTTCTTTTCATTGTAGATGAGCTCGAGACATTATACAGGGTGACCCGTTGATACAAATATCCTGGTTATGGGTAAGCTTGATGTGCCATACCGGGCATCCTGTGGATGAGCATATCGAAATTATTAGCTTGCGGGTAAGCTTGAGGTATCACTCAAAGTGGCTTGATGTTTCTTCGGGGCTTATGATATATCCTTGTTTGGAATTTGACATTGTAGCAATGCATAAGTTACCTTTGAGTGTGTTGGTTGTTTGGTTTGGGTGTATTCTTGTTGGTTGTTGACACTACATTACATGTTCTCCTGTATTAGTTTTTTACGCTTTAGCTTGCCCTTGCCTTGTTAGTTAATCGTGCTTCTTATTTCTATTTGATCTTTTTGAGCTCGGTCGGCCTATGATGCCTACTGGATACCCCGTGTTTGGTACTCATACTGCACTTTTACCTGTTTTTCTGATGCAGGTTTGAGCCACCTCAGTAACGAGCATTTGGATCTCCCGTGGCTATCAAAGATTTGGATTGTGGTGAGCTCGTGGCGTTCAAAGACTTGTTGTTGTCCTTCTTTTGTACTGACTTTCATTTTGTATTTGGATTAGTTAGTTCTCTGTATGTATATGACTTTCTGTTCGTAGTAGCTCCTGTATAGGTGACACCAGATCCCGGGGATTGGTATCCTGGGTTAGTTTGTCTCTTGGTCACTTTTGGACCTATTTTGTATATTTTGTATCGTATTGCATATATATTATCTTGCCTTTTCTTTTCAATTAAATAATTATAACTTAATATCGGTAGAAGTAACTTTAAAAATACTTCACATCCTTGTTATATATGATAATTTTTTTCCGTATGATAGTAAGGAATATTTTCATGAACTATCTATAATTTTACCACTACCTGTACAAGTAACTCTAGAGTCTAGAGATGCATTTAGAATTCTAGTGAAATATGACTATTTTAAACAACTTTACTTGAGGAAACTGTAACTTTGGAACTATTTCATTATACACTCCTTCCTATAGTTATGTATCAACCAGTTTTGTTTGTTTTTTTTAAAAAAAAAAAATATTTTGAAGAGAAATGGTGCAATGATAGAGTAGAAACCTGCAAACTTTAAATAGATATACCACTAGAATCTTTGGGTGATTAGTCATCTCTTTATTATATTAGATATTAACTATGATTAAATTTTAAATTCATTAATGTAATTGTCTATTTATCCCCAAATATGCTAGGTTGAAATTGTACAATCAGAATTTCTTGATATAAGATCCTTTTCACATTTTCAAATTAATTCCTTGTGGAGATAAAATAATTAACTCGTTACCTTTTTATAGTCGGACATTCTTTTTGTAATTGGGTTGGTTTGCTTAGATCCGCACAATTTATTTTTAATTCGGAAAAGAAATATGCTTTTTTCCTTTGTCTAATATGGACTAAATTTGAATTGAAATGCCAATTAAGCTCCACTTCCTCATGTCCATGCTTTTCGTTGTGTTTATATAATTGTTGTTAATTAGTTAATATATTTCCAATCGTCAATTCTTGAATATTGGATTGTTATAATTTCTTATTTCAAATTATTACTACTCTCAATTATTGACTTTTGATTGCTATAGAATCTTGTTTTAAGGTTGTTGTTATTCTCAATTTATGAATCTTGATTACTGTAATCTCAATCCTTTTATTAAATAGCCCATAGTCACCCATTTTTTCTCTTCCATTTACTTTCATTGTCGCCAAAACATTTCAACACTTGATTCACACCGAGGTTGGTGTCAATCTTTTCTTTTAGGAGTTTTTGTGAAAAAAATCTTTCTTGATATAAATCTTCTTGCATTAATTTTTTTCTATGTTATATTTTTTTGCTTCGAATTTTGATTTTGTTGAAATCTGACCATAATTTGTCACAGATTATGTCTTTAGATTTCTATACAATTAGATCTCTAGATTTAACTGTACAAATGTGGAAGGGAATGGATGAATGTGAAGAGGATATGAACTAGGATTACTTATTCTAAAGATGTCCAAAATTGCTTTAGAATACTATCCAAAGAAATTTTTCCTTGTTGTGTTTTAAGTATTATAAATTCTTATTGTTATAATCTATATCTTAGAAGTTTTCAGCTTTATTGAATTCAATTGTTTTTGCACATACTTTTCTTTTGTATAAATGTTTTTCTGATTTTACATATTTGAACTTAATGTACGTGAGGATGTGGAATCCCATACTTAATTATTTCTGCTCCTTGTAAGATTTATTTATGTCCTCCCCCATTTTGTTCTCCTTTTAAGATTTATTTATGTAATTGTGTATTAATATAGTATAGTTTTCTATATTATTTACTATTTAGATGAATCATAAGTTTGTAAAACCCTCAAAATTTCTAAGTTAAAATCGAAACAATTCTTCATTGTGAATAAGATCGTACCGGGTGATTCTTAAATTGCCCATATATGTAAATTCAATTCTTTAGTGTAGGAATGAATTTGGATATGAATTAAGTTCACTAGAATTCCCTAGCACAAAGTTGAGTTGAAAACTTCCATACCTATTAAGTTTTGATATAAGATTCTACTTGGGTCAACTCCAAACAATTATATCTCTTAGAATTTAAGGAGTTACGTGACCCATAAACTTTCAAATTAAATGGATTTTAATCTTCTTTCCAACGCCACCAATTTCGCAACAATATGAGTTTTGAGTAAAAAGTTATGATCATTTTAGTAACCTCATACAGTGCAGTTACGAATTAGCCGACGGAAAAAAATATTAAAAAGGGTTGTTGTTGTCTTTTTACCTCTAAGAAAACCCAAAACGAATTTCTTGACTAATTAAAGGCCCAAAACAATCAGATTTTCATCTCTTAATCCCTCATTCTCTTTTCTCTCAAATCCCAAGGCAAAACCCTAAGGAAAAATCAAACCATAAGACTTCCATTCAAAAATCAAACTCAAGGAGAGCTTACTCAAAAGCATCAAACAACTGACATGAACACTCTTCAAGCTTTCTCGATGTGTCTTCAAGACAATAATGTAGAAGCTTATACATATTGTTACGACCCATTTTTAATCTAAGTTAAAAACGTTCCATAACTTGGCTATTTATTAATTTTGAAAACAAAGAAAATAGTAATAGAGTCGCTACTTAATTTTGGAAAAATTAAGAAAATCATTTTAAAAAGAAGGTAATTTTGAAATAATACCTTTAATAAACCAGAGTTCGAGTAAGGGTTCAAGCAATCTTGTAGAAGCTTAGAGCTATACATATTGTTACGACCCGTTTTTAATCTAAGTTAAAAACGTTCCATAACTTGGCTATTTATTAATTTTGAAAACAAAGAAAATAGTAATAGAGTCGCTACTTAATTTTGGAAAAATTAAGAAAATCATTTTAAAAAGAAGGTAATTTTGAAATAATACCTTTAATAAACCAGAGTTCGAGTAAGGGTTCAAGCAATCTTGTAGAAGCTTAGAGCTATACATATTGTTACGACCCGTTTTTAATCTAAGTTAAAAACGTTCCATAACTTGGCTATTTATTAATTTTGAAAACAAAGAAAATAGTAATAGAGTCGCTACTTAATTTTGGAAAAATTAAGAAAATCATTTTAAAAAGAAGGTAATTTTGAAATAATACCTTTAATAAACCAGAGTTCGAGTAAGGGTTCAAGCAATCTTGTAGAAGCTTAGAGCTATACATATTGTTACGACCCGTTTTTAATCTAAGTTAAAAACGTTCCATAACTTGGCTATTTATTAATTTTGAAAACAAAGAAAATAGTAATAGAGTCGCTA
>JAJOOI010031881.1:0-21077 GCA_029582585.1 Solanum bukasovii | reverse complement strand
TGCTTCTTCATTATTCAGTCTGAACTTCATCTGTCCCTTTTCCATATCAACCAACGCACGCCCTGTGGCAAGAAATGGTCTCCCAAGGATGATGGGAACCTCAAAATCAACCTCACAGTCAAGAATCATAAAATCTGCCGGAAAATGAATGATTCCACTTTTACTAGCGCATTATAGAGTACACCAATAGGCCTTTTCACTGTCCGATCGGCCATCAGTAACCGCATTGTAGTGGGCTTTGGGTCCCCTAGACCCAACTTCTTGTAAATAGACAATGGCATGAGGTTGATGCTAGCACCAAGATCACACAATGCCTTAGCAAAGTGTAACAATCTGATAGTACATGGAATCGTGAAGGCACCAGGTTCCTCCTTCTTTTGCACAAGAGACCTTGTGGCAATAACGCTACAATGCTGCAATCTATCATCATCTTCAAAACTCACAGACCTCTTCTTTGTCACTATATCTTTCATAAACTTTGCATGCCCAGGCATTTGTTCCAAAACTTCTATCAATGGAACGTTGATAGAAAGCTGCATCCACATAGTAATAAACCTGCGATATTTACCATCTTCAGTCTTCTTGACTAATCTCTGTGGAAAAGGTGGTGGAGGTCTAGGTATATGGACCACTTTATGAGATTTCTCCACTTCTTTCTCTGTCGCATTCTTAGACTTTTCTCTAACCTTTATCATATCATCTTCTTTTCTAATCTCCACTTCCACCATAGCCGGCATAGGTGGATCAATGGTTTGCTTACCCCCTCGAGTAGTAACTGCCATGCAATGGCCGTCATTTTTTTGATTCTGGATGGTGTTGCTAGGAAGAGTACCAGGTTGACGTGGGTTCACTGTAGTAGACAACTGGATCATCTGCTGCTCTAGATGCTTTATTGACACTACATGTGGATCATCTCCTTCACATTCTCATCAACTACATCAAACCTTCTCATCATCTTCTGTATCATATCTTCAATACGCACCATACTTCCTCCAGCTTCCCTAGTACTAGATTCCTAATTTTGAGGGGGAGCATAAGGTCAAACTCGATCGTTTCTGTTGCCATTGTTGTTTCGGTTTTAGTTGTTGTCGCGATTGAAGTTCCCATCCCGGACATATTGACCCTCTCGGTTGTAATTTCCATAGTTCCGACCTTGGGTTCCTTGACCTTGGCGCCAATTTTCCATGTTGGATCCTCGGGCATTTGGTTGGAAACCTAACGTCTGATCATTCACAGCATAGACATCCTCTTCATAGTAAAACTCTTCCAATGGTGGTGGAGTTCTAGTCAAGTAGTTCACGGCATTTACCTTTTCTACACCTCCGCTCACATGCTTCAATACCAAAACCAACTCGGTCCTCATCTGAGCCATCTCTTCACGAATCTCATCCGCAGACTGGTTGTTTGTAGCATGAACGGGAAATGTGTTTCTCCCAGTATCCGACCTCCTAGTGCTTCATGCTTTATTGTTGCGAGAGATCTTCTCCAGCTTTTCTGCGATCTGTGCGTATGTGCACTCACCATATGAACCTCCAGCAATAGTATCGAGCACTGCTTTATTGTTATCATCCTGACCTCGATAGAAATATTTCTTCAGTGACTCATCATCAATACGGTGATTCGAAACACCTCTTATGAACGAAGTGAATCTTTCCCATGATCTACTTACAGACTCTCCAGGTAATGACACAAAATTATTGTCCCTATCTTTGTGATTTAGCTTCTTGGACATTGGATAATACCTTGCTAAGAACACATCGCTCAGTTGGTTCCATGTATAAATTGAGTTATAAGAAAGCTCAGTGAACCATATAGCAGCATCGCCTGTCAGTGATAGAGGAAACACTCTCAATCCGATGACATCCATATCCAAGTCTGGCCGACCTACACAGCTTTTAGAGACTACCTTTATCTTGGCTATGTGAGCATGTGGGTCCTCCGATGGCAACCCTGAGAACATGCCCCTCACTGTAAGCATCTGCATCAAGCTACTGGTTACCACAAATGTGTGCCCCGGAGGCAGAGGAGGTAAGACTAGAGGTCCATCAGAGGTCAACAATATTTACGTTGCCCAGTAGTTGGCATGCAGTTGTGCGTCTGGTGGACCGTGCACCCTCACTGCATTTCCCAATTGATTTTCAGCTAGATCCCAATTTTCCCCACCATCTACTCTCGACTGTTGTAACTCAACTGTATCATCAGGATTTACTTCGATAGGATTAACTATAATTCCTTGATTGTTCATTCTTCGCAAAGTTCTGTTCAACTCTGGATCGTAAGGAGTAAGTGGTTCACCTTGACTCCATGTCCTTGGCATACGCTAGAGTCAGAACCTGAGAGACACAAGAACAAAAAGAAAATATTTGTCTAAAGTTCAATAATGTAGTTAAAATTAATCTAAAAGCCAAAGTTTCCCTGGTACCGACGCCAAAATTTGATACGCTCAAATTACACCTCCCTAAAGAAGCATAAACGATCGTTATCAAGTAAATAACCCAACTTGTAGGTTAGGGTCGATCCAACGAGGAAACTAGTTTAGAATTAACTTTAACTTACACTTATGTTACTTTAGTCGAAGTACTTCCAGAAACAAGTAATAAAAAAAAGTGGGATTTATGAAACAACTTGTAAGAATTCAGTACGTAATAGTAAACAAAAGTCAATTTTTGTTGTTACCAGGATGAGAAAATTAACTAGGGTATACGTGTTCACCACAAGCTCATAACTCAGTAATCCTAGTAATAGCAGTCCTTTCCTAGTGTATCATATGCAAATTGATAAGTTAGGTATCTCTAAATCCTTGGTTCGGCATCTAGAGAATTTCACCCCGCACCTTGGTCCGGCTACGTGTGTATGAATTACTAACCCTTACCTTTACCTCATATTAGACATCGTACTCAATGTTTGGCTTATTTATTACTTCCCATTAATCGACAATGGCCTATTAGATAGTATCACACTAAATCTATGTTGATAATTCTTTTCTTTTTGATTACCTCCTTGGTCCGACAAGTAGCAACAAGGCGAGTTCTAACGCGTGCACTCCTTAAAACGACTTTTGAATGAAAGAATTATCAATGTATACAAAACACTATTCACAAATTGCTTATTTACTATTCATACTTCATTAATCACTCATGGATCCCACAATCCTAGTTGTGGAGTTTAGTTACCCATAATCATATGAACACAATTCATTGTTTTAGATGAAAGAATTATGAACTTACGTAGTTGAGAAAAATAAACCGAGAATTTCAACTCGAATTTCAAACCGAATCTTCAAAATTAACCTTTGGAAATGAATAATTGCTCCGGTAGTAAAAATTAATTCCCTAGTCAGAAAGTAAAACAAAAGTAATAATATCCAACCCCTAAAAATGAGGTTTACATGCCTTATTATAGAAAACAAGTCCTAAATTAAAAGGGAAACAAATTAAGGAAAGTGTGTTCAGGCACGCGTCTTCATTCCACGAGACTGACTCACAGACCGTCAATGGATCTACGATCCGTGAGTCCCTACCGTCAGCCAGGACTTAGAAAATATTTCAGCCTCCAAAAATCAACTTCTCTGAAGCAAATAACGGACTTGCAGTACGGACCGTAGATCGATCTACGGTCAGTCAATCCCCTTCAGTAGCTCCACACTTGGAATCTTTAAAAATCAGGTACTGGAACCCTCGCAGTATCAATCTATAGATCCATAGTACGGTCCGTAGATCAATCTACTGACCGTTAATGGTCACCGTGGTTCCACACTTTGTATGATTTCCCGATTTGCCTTCCATGCCTTGCCTACTGATCTACAGCCATCACATACGGAGCGTCACTGGACCTACGGTTCGTAGAACACCTCCGTAGATGCCCTTTTTGCAGTTATTTCAGCTGTCCCTTTACTACCGCGCCTGAACGTCTTTCCTGCAAAATATGATAAAAACACATAAAAACCAATCCAAAAAGGCCCTAGACACACACAACTTGTAAGTGAACTGTAACAGAAATACCGTAAACTCACGATATATCAGCTATCATACTTAGTGCAATTTTTGTACAAACCATATTTTCTACATTTTCCCAATGTGTAGGGATTAGCTCTCAATTTGGTTCACTTTGTGTATAAGAGCATGTAATTGATCATTCTCCTTGCTAGTGGGTGACTCCTCATGATTCGAGGATATATGACTCTTTAGTAGTTTTTTTCTTTCTAGTTATTTCAATTCGGAATATGTTGTAAGGGTTCTATCCTTATTTGATTCAAATATTGTATTAGATTACTTTAATGAGACAAGTCTAGACTTCCGCTTGCTTTTATAAAAGACTTTGATTGTATGGATAGAGTTTTAAAAGTTCGCATCATTTCTTTTATCTTGTATGATGATATGCTAAGGGCTTGTATGAGACCCCTTTGGGGTCAAGTACGCTATGTTACATCTACGGTGTACCCCTGGGTCATGAAAAACTTAGTCCTCAGAGCACAAGGTTGAGAATGATTCTAACGTGATGTCTCATAAGCCACGTCTAGTAGAGTCTTGTTTATAGTGTGAAGCGCACTACATTTATGAATGAGAGACTATAAGGATATTAGGAAATTACACTTCTTTCATTACTCTTAAGTCATGCCATAAAGTTTGACTCTTGTAGGTAGCTCCTATTCTTTATCTTATTGTAACGACCCGTAAAACAAATAGGTGAAACTACAGCCTAACTAGTGTGTGTTTGAGTTGTTGTGGGATTTCATGTGGTTGAATGTTGTCCTGAGCTTAGTTGGAATGTGTTTAGGGGTTAAACGTCAAGGTACGACTCCCCAAGGACCACCCTAGGGGTCCTTGAGGAGTACCATAAAACCTAACCCCCAAGACCTCAACAAACCAAAAATTTGTTCAAGTTTTGGTGAACCACGAATGGGACCTATGCCTCGTAGGTCCATCCATGCCCTGTGGATGGCCTCCATGGGTCAAGGTCCTATAAGGTGAGTTGCAGTCACTAACCATGAAAGGACAACATGGTCTGTGACCCCACCGACGGTTCGTGGGATCGGTCCGTAGGTCAGGCCTGCAATTCTGTCAAGGGTTTTGCCAAGTAAGGGTTATATTGGTAAATTCATTTTAAGGTTAGTTTAGTTAATGGACGGTTATTATTGATTAATTAATGTATTTTAAGGGTTTTAAACGTATTAAAACACATTTTTTAATTCATTCTTCCGAATCACTCAAATTAGAAACCCACCTCACCAAAAGTTCTTTCTCTAAAAACATCCATTGGTGAAGAAGGGGTCAAGGTTTGAAGGTCAAGTTTACAACTTTTTCAAGTGATTTTTCGTGGAATTCTTCCATAAAATGTATGGTGGTCTTTATCCTTGACTTAGTTTCTTTCAAGGAGCCAATTTCAAAAGTTATTTCAAGTCTCCAAAAGTTCACCAAAAACCCTAGATTTCAATAAATGCATGAGTTCAATTCCAAAACGATTTCAAAAGCTTTCATATGATGAATTATGTATAGAATGTTAAATTATTGATTAATTAAGATGATTTCTCCTATGAACCCATGTTTTCCCCAAATTCTTAAGTTGTGAATATTGATTGGGAATTGATTGATCATGGAAGTATGATGAATTGTTTATGTTTATATTGAATTAGTGATTAAATGTAACGACCCTAAAAATGAATAAGTGAAACTGGAGCCTAACGTGTGTGTGTTAGTGTTTGGTGTGACGTTTGATGCTGCTTTATGTGGTCCCGAGCCATGATTGAGGTGTTTACGGGTTAGACGTCAAGGTACGACCCCCCAAGGACCACCCTATGGGTCCTTGAGGAGGAACGTATGTCTAAACCCCAAGACCCCAAGGAAACCATGAGGCTGCCCAAAATGAGGTGACGTACGGAAGGGGTCCACGCCCCGTGGATGGCCTCCGTAGGCCAGGGCCCCAAATAACCAGCATCAGAACCAATTGACGGATGACCAGGATGGGGCGTCAACCCATCCACGGTCCATGGATGGGGAGCCGTCAATTGCACCTATGTTTGTTGTCTTGGTACGACCAAGCTAGGGGTGGGTTGCTAAATTCACCCCAAGTCTTTGTAAGTGTATAGACGGTTATTTTAAGTATATTAAGATAATTTAAGAGTATTAAAACATTAAAATACTATTTTAGATTTCATTCTTCAGTTTCCCCAAATCAAACCCCTCCCTCTCGAAATATCTTCTCTAGAACTCCATTGTAGACCAAGAGAAGAAGAAAACTTAGGGCTTCAAGAGAAGGGCTAATTGAGTAGATTTTTTCGTGGAATTCATCTATGTTGTTGGTGGGCTAGTAATTTGGAGGTATGACCCTTCAAGGGCAAGTTATGATCAATTTCTTGTTGAATTAAAATTGTGAATTAGATGTTTATCCACTTGAAAGGTTGAGGTGTTTATTTACTATGTATGATGGTGACATGATGCATGCGTGCGATATAAATGAAAGAATGATGATCATGTCTAGAAGTTAATTGTGTTAGGATTGAATGTTATATCTTTATCAACACTTGTGAATGAAGGTGATTACGTGAAAGGCTATTTTCACATACACACACAGTTGAATAAAGAATGAATGAAGTTCAATGATAATGTTAATCATGAAATACTTATTGAAAGGCTATTCTCAATTGTACTGTAATGAATAATAATGATGTGATGGTTGTGTAACACCCCGACTTTTCAAAATGTCTAAATTAACTCGTATCTTCGTGGAAAGACAAGGAGCGTGAGTAATAAATTAAAAATGATGTGTTATGTGATATTTTAAGTGTTCAAGTGTGGTATCTCAAGTTTTGAAGTTAGGTAAGTGACAAAATAAAAGTTGGCGAAAGTTACCGTAAATTCCTTTTTAAAGATTTGTCTGAAATTTGAGTCGAATGGCTTAGACGTTTTCTCCAAATATATTAAGAGTTATGGTCTCCGCAAGCTATGAAATCGAACGTCTACGAGTCTAGTTTCCAACGAATCAAACCGTTCGTTCATACGACTTCAGAATAGAGAGATATTCACATTTTCGGGGACTGCACAAGCAGGCACGTGAGGTGGGAGTATTTAGTAAAAGTCGTATTGTCATGGTATCTTTTATCGTATTGTCATGGTATCTTTTATTTTTGTGTGTTGATTATGGTCCTACATTGTTGTAGTATCGAGGGAGTATTTAGTAAAAGTCGTTAGGCCACGTGAATTTAGCGAAAAAGGTATGTTAAGCCTATTCCCTACTTACGGCATGTTTCCTTAAAGCTTAGAAGCAATGTATTTGGGTTGTTATCCTTGATATACTTGCAGCCGTGATTGTTGATTGTTGGCTGCTCGAGTTGATATAATCCTCCCTTATCGGGATTCTTATTCAGTTTGTAGCGTCCCTATGTTGGAAACGACTTAGAGGCTATTTGTATAGGTTGCCTATAACTAAATTGCTCGCTTTTAGCGAATGTATTGTTATTATTGCCGTTGGGGATATTGTGGTTAGCTGCAGGAATGTGATCTATGCCTAGAAAGGCTATGTTCTGCCTACAGGGCTATATGGATGCCTAACAGGGATATGAGTTGCCTACGGAGCAATATTATGCCTAGAAGGGCTATGAGTTGCCTACAGGGCTATATTGAAGCCTAAGAAGGCTATGTGCTTCCTACAGGGCCATGTTGTTGCCTAAAAGAGCTATGAGTTGTCTATAAGCTACATTTATGCCTAAGAGAGCTATGTGCTACCTACGGGGTTATATTAATGCCTAAGAGGGCTATGTGACTTACTACAGGGCTAGGGGACTACTGATAGGGGTATATAGGCTGATTGGCACCTTCTGGGCTTATGTGGGCCTCAGTAGGTGGTCTTGTGTGCTGTTTGTACCTGCCGAGCTTATGGGGGCTTGGTTAGGTTGTTGTTTTTATTATTTTTGATAAGTTTATATTTAGGAGTAGGTCAGTATACTTATCTTATCTTTGATTTATTTATTGGATTATTCCAGTATATCAGGATACCTCATCATAGTCTATTACCCTTCATACTCAGTACACTATTTTGTACTGACGCCCCATGGCCTTGGGGGCGCCGCATTCATGCATACAGGTCCTGACAGACGACTGAGTAGACCTCCTCAGCAGTAGGATTGACTTTTATCCGGTTGGCTAGCCCCTTTCCTCCGGAGCTGTCAGAGTTGGGAGGTTTGTTACCTTTTATTGTATATATCTTTATGGGTAGGCTGGGGCCCTGTCCCACCAATATTTACTACTCTTAGAAGCTTCCAGACTTGTGTGTGGGGTTTATAGCTATGTTATGGCCATGTTGGCCTATGTTGTTGGTTTGTGGAAGCTTGTGAGCTGTTTGATGTATTGTATTGATATATACATGCTTTTAGTTTTGGTATAGATATCATGGTGGCCTCGACGGCCCAATCAGGACTTCTGTGCTAGTTGGCTAATTATTTATATGATCTCCTGGGAGTAGCTGTTTCTTGATTGGGTGTGGCTGCCATGCACTAGTAGCAAATGGTTCTGCAGGGTCGGCTCAGGCCTGAGTTTTGGCATTAAGAGCCAGTTGCGCCCCTCAAGTTTGGGGCGTGACAAAACTTGGTATCAGAGCAACCTAAGCTAAATTACCAGTTCTACCTTAGGCAAGTAAACCAACCCTTTTCGGTGTGGGAGACACCAGATTACATGATTTACTCACATGGTCTATGTCGGGTACGACTTATTCCCATCATATGAGTTATGTACTATGGTTACTCAAGAGGTTATATGAAGTGTGGATGGTAGTATGGGATGCCATTCATGCATTGCACAAGTAGGCTTTGGGGTGGTTGTGCTGTGTTTCCCGAATATCTAATGAAATAAATGCGCCTAAAATGATGCTAATAAGAGTGTTGACATGAAGAGTAGATGTAATGATGAATGGTTAACTTGGATTGTTATTATGAGTTGATTTCCTTAACTTGACTTATTAAATGAGAATGTTCCTAGTGTATGATTATTGAATAAAAATGGGATCAAAGAATGGTGAACATGTCTATGGTGGCCTCAAAGTTGTACTTAGTAGGAATGGTATTATGGATGTCATTCATACATTTCACAAGTATAACTTAGGGTTACTTAAGGAATGGTTCTACAGTGCTCTAATGACTTAAATGGTGAATATGCTTATGTCTTATGTATTTATACAAAAAGTGCATGATGATTCTCAAAACTGTTAAATGCATGGTTTTCAACCAAAATGTCCTTCTTACTATGATTTTTGCATAGCTATCATATTTGCTGCATTTTTGTGCTAACCCATATTTCTTTTACATTTTTTACAAAGTGTAAATTCCAGCTCTTAAGGTGATTTCTTTGGATTAAAATATGAATTGACTATTCTTCTAGCTTTGGTGAGTCCTCATGATTCGAGGACATATGAGTCTTTAGTAGTTTCTTTCATGTCATTTTATGTTTCAGACTATGTTGAAGGGTTGTGATCCTATTATTGATTCAAAGTTGTATTAGATGGCAAAATGAGAGAAAGTTAGACTTCCGCTTGCATTTTATAAAGACTTCAATTGTATGGATAAAAGTTTTTAAATTCCGCATCATTTCTTATGTCTTATGTTTTGAATGGTATGAGGCTTATATGAGGCTTTTTGAAGTCTTGTACGTCGTTTTACATCCGGGGTGTAGGCTCGGGTTGTAATGAGCTAGCATAACATCATCAAGAGCATAACAAAATACTCATATGCATAATTACAAACATAGACCTAATATAATCAATAGTAAACATAAGGCATAGTACATAACATAAGAGATACAACCTATTCGTAAGCATAGTCAATACTTAGTTCTTCATAACATAAGAGAAAAACTTTGTAAGTAACCTCAAGGCATACTACTGCAATGCATGGATAAGACCCCATAATCTGACTGATGCTAAGTACCACTTTAGGCTATCATGCATATCTATCATCTGTTATTCTTGTATTTAGCTTATCTTTCATCGACAAGGGGAATACCATGTTTTCATACATATCATGGAAGGTATTTCAAGATAAAATCTATACAATTAATTCTTCATGATATAATTCATACTATTCTTGATTTTCTTTTCAAGACAGAGGGGATTCACCTCTATGCCCACTATAAAGGCTATTGGGTACTTACCTCTTGCCTTATTAGAGAATCATATGTATTCGCCTCCATGTTCATTTCAAGGAATCATAGGTATTCATCTCAATGTCCTAATATGGTATAATGTAGATATTTTCCTCCACATTCCTTTAGAAGGATCATAGGTATTCGCCTCCATGTCCATCATAATATGATATAAGTATTCTCCTCCATATCACTTTAAAGGCTAATGGGTATTCACCTCTTGCCTTGCTTTAGAAGTTATATATATATTAAGGGTAGTCACCTCAAAATTCTCATATCATGACACAATTAATCACATCATGTTTATCTATTTAGGAATAAGGGAATTCACATCACATCCCTCTCTTTTGAAGGTCTTTGAGGAATCACCTCAAGCCGAATCACAACTCATAGTCTATGGACTTAGATTGATTTTAGGTGAGAAAGCCTTTCAACATAGAATCATTCTATGAAAAAGGACCTTTCACATAATAACATATTCATGCATATGTTTTTGAATGAGAATGTCCTTTCAACAACACAACAACTACATCATATGTTTCAAAGTGTTTTGAAAGCATTTACATAGATTTCATCAAAACAAGCATAATTTCATACTTTACATCCTTGAGGTTCCAAACTTTGTTTCAATCATCACATCTAGAATTCTAGCATTAGACATGGATCTCATCATAACTCATGTGATTCTATCACTTTATACATTCAATCATTCATAAGGTAGATTAGGTGGGTGAAGTCCTTCTACAAAAGTTCTATGTAGTAGTTTACCATTATCATTCATGCTTCACTCTTAAAGACTGAACATACATAGTTCATCATATTATCTTTACTCTCAAAGCCCTAGAAATCAACATTAAAAACTACAAACCTTACTATCAAAGTTTTACTTCTTACAATCATCACATAGGCCATGATCTGAAGACATTCTAATCGCATGCTTCAGTCCTAAGCAATTCTAATCATATATCATAATAAAGGCTCAATCTACAACATTACTAATCATGATTCAACATGTATACTATGGCCTCATTCAATTCATAATTATATTCCCTAATATTAAGAAATCTACTATACATATAATCAATCCTAGAAGATTATCTCTAAATCCTCAATTTCCCCCCTTTAAGGCACCAAAACCTACTTACTTTAATTTCATCTTTCTAGGCATGGGTTAGGCATGTAAACATGTAATTTCATCTTAAAAACATCATTTACTACTAATTCAATTTTAAACAATCAATATTTACTCTATTGGATCCATAATCATGATAACACACATTATTGGAAGGAACCCTAACTTGAGTTAGGGATTTCATCATCTCAATTGGGGAAAACTAGGGAACTTCATGGATGGAAGAAGTCCATGGATGAAGAGCTGTCATACCTTGGTTACAAAGCCCTCACAAATCTTGGAAGATTAGAGACTTCACTTAGCTTGAACCTTCTTCTTCTTCCTCATCTTCTTCTACTTCTTCTTCTTCATCTTCTTGATCTTCTTCTTCTTCTCCTCCTCCTCCTCATCTTCTTTCTCCTCCTCCTCTTCTTTCTCCTCCTCATCATCCTCCTCTTCCTCCTCCTCTTCTTCTTCTTCTTTTCTTCTTTCTAGAGAGAAATATTTTAGACGATGCATTTGGGGATTATTTTGAGGTCTTAGGAATAATGAGTTGATTTGTGAGGTTAAAGCGTTAAAATAACTTATATAAGTGTACTAATTCTAGGCAAAACGACCCCACTTAAATCTAACTCTCAAAGGAATTTCCCAATTTAGCCTTCACTACGAAGCCTTGTGCCAGGCACCATGGAAGGCTCCACGAGCCGTGGTCCTCACCACTGGCCGTGGTTATTCCCATGGTCCAAGGTCCAGTGGCTAGTCCACCACGTCATGGCCTCCAATAAGTTAAGTCTTGACCCTTCACCACTGGTCGTGAAGTGGCTCGTGGTGATGAGCCGCCATCTTTGGACAGCCCTGAGGGAGCTACTTCCCAAGCTCAATGGACCAAACAATGGGCCGTGGTCCTAATCACTGGTCGTGGTTGT
The DNA here is from genome assembly GCA_029582585.1 of Solanum bukasovii. Lineage (NCBI taxonomy): Eukaryota > Viridiplantae > Streptophyta > Magnoliopsida > Solanales > Solanaceae > Solanum > Solanum bukasovii. The sequence continues at coordinate 8,913 of JAJOOI010031881.1, read as the reverse complement.
GGTCGTGAAGATGAGGAAGTGCTTGGAAAGCTTAGGGCTACCTTGGCCCTTGGCTTGTGCCTTTCCCCTTTGCCCTATCAATTGCCCCTTTTCCTTGGCTCTTGTTCCCCTCACACTTAGACCTAGTTGGCCTACTAAGCTAAGGGGTGGTACTATATTTCCCCCTTGGGGACATTCATCCTCGAATCTCTTAAAGGAAATGACTCTAAACTAGCAGCCCATCATGTATGCAACACATCTAAATGCACACAACCAAGGAGGAACTTCATCTCCAAGGTAAACATACTCAATGCAACATTAGGTATTACGAACTTCATCTAACAACCCATAATGCATGAAATCTGATAACTAATTTTGTCCAAGGAGGAACTTCCATCTCTAAGCTAAGACATGCTCAACACAATCTCATGGAGCTCATATGCAATTTACTCTAAAAAAGCATTCATTGAAGGAGGAATCTCTCAAATCTGAACTAAGGCATTCTCATCATTTCATCTCATGAAGTGTATAGGTAACTCATACTCAATGCACTACAATCTGAGGAAATAAATCATATATACTCATTTTCTTTCAAAATATACATTTTCATTAACATGCATTCTATAGGGAAATAATGGCAACACATAAAACACATATGACTTTCCAAACAAGGAAATAACCATAAGGGACTCTCCCTCATAGGAAGAACTTTCATCTACTCCCAAACCTTCTAAGGGAACTAGGGGTTTTGGATCTTGAACACACTTATTTCAACCTAGAGACATGGAAATCCGCATGCACCTATGCCAACTCACTAGGCAAGGCTAACTCATAAGCACCCCAACCTCATGCCTCAAGATCTCTCACGGGTCTACAAAATGGGGACTAAACTTCTCTCTCTTACTAGACTCACTACAACCTCCTTGGGTGAGATGTTTCAAGTAAGCCCAAATAATTCACATTAGGAACCCACAATGACCTTGCCATCTACGCACACAATATCCTCCTTGGGAGGAAGCCTCAACAGACTTTCTAAGCATCACCTCTTTGAATTCTACTAAGGTCGGATCAAGACATTGCTCAACTTTCACATTTAACACATAAGACGATCTGGAACCATCTTAAACCATAAAATACCTTTGGTAGAGTCTACTAAACGATCATATCTTGGTATTGTCTAAACACCCTACTCATAATGACCATACTTAAGATCACTCTTTGAAGATAACTAACTCTTTGTAGTTGGTCAACACTTGAACCCCTTTTCCCTCCCATTAACTAGCTGGTACATTCAACCCTCAAAGTCAATCTTCAAGACTAGACATAATGAAAACTTTTGACATAGTCAAAACCATGTCGGACACCCGCATCACAAATTTATTCACCTTAACCCTTGAATCCGCCACCATTGAACGAGCATGCTTCCATAGTTGGGTACACCTCAAGCCATATTCCTTAACATTCATACTACCTTGCCTAAGGTTAATCAACTCTTGCATCCCAGCTTCCCTCAACTTAAAGGGAAAGAACCTATCAAGAAAAGTGGACTTAATCACTTCGCACTCTACGGGACCCTTTCCTACCGGTCTAGCTTCTTTCCATCGATTGTACCACAATAGAACAACATATTTCAATTGATAAGTGGCTAATTCCGCCTTCTGCAGTGATGTTACTCCCATAATAGCAAGTACCATATATACCTCATCTATAAACCATTTAGAATACTTCTACACTTTGGAGCCATAAAATTCGAGAGGGTTCATCCTAACAAAGTCCCTTACTCTTGAAGCCGCAGATTTCACATTAGGGTTGACTGGATAAATCACCTCTCTATTAGCTTGAGTCTAAAATAGAAAAGGTGATCTAAACTTCACATTATTCACATTCTCATCCATAGGGTTAATCGGAGCATGTGGAGCTTGTGTAGGAGGGTCACAACCCAGGGGTACCCCTAGATGTAACAAGGCACATATTACCCTGAAAGGCACCATGTAAGCCATTTAGCATATCATAACATAAAGCATTACAACAATAAGAGTAAAGCAAGTTTCAAGTCTTTAGATGTTTTTCATAAGAGCAAAGTGGTTGTCTAGACTTCTTTCAATATAGCCATCTATTACAATACTTGAATAGAGTTGGGACTAACACATACAACATGTCCGAAAATGGAAATACAATAAAAGGAAATACAAAGATAATGGGAACAATTGTAGACAAACCGACTCTTGGGATATATTTTTGAAAGAGAATGGTCCGCATATTTCTACGAAATTTCCAATGTTCTCATGAGGGTATTTATGAGCCAATCCACAGTAAAGCCCCTTTAGTTGCAAGACTTTCAACATGGTACTCATGATGTGAAATACAACATTCCTTTCGGCCGAAAGCAAGTGAATGGCACCAATACCTCCCATGAGATGGGGATCATTAACTTGAGGGTCATTTACATCGTTAAGGTTTCCGATGCCGTCTTGATGGCCTACTTGGCCGCCATTACTGTCGGTCACACTCATACTTCCTGAAATATTCACACAAATAAACAAAACAAAACTAAAAATGAAGTAAGTAAACTACGACTAACAAGAACGAAAATCCAACTAACTACAAATTCTCAACTAACAACACTCCCCGGGAGCGGCTCCATTTCATTGTTCGACATAATCAACTGACACTATTTCGTTTGAAGTGCTAAATGATCGCATGTAGTGATATAACCCAACCAAGGGTTGGGATCGTTTCCACAGGGACTGGTTTTGAGAATTAATAGAAAAATAAAATCAAGTTCTAATTAGTCATAGCTTTAAATATTAACGAATAAAAACCTACTAAATATAAGGAGTGACGCAAGCGCCAATTATCAATGTGGGGTTTATATTAAATAATCAACAAGAAACGACAAAAATATAAGGAAACGCGATAAGGAGACGGGATTCTTGGGATGTGATAGGAATACGGGTTAAACTAGACTATCGAGTACATGTTTTTGACAGTAAATTGTTGAAAATTTGTGACTAGGCTTGAGTATAGTGGGGGTAAATTCTCTCTAGAGCAACTTACCCCGAATCAACTCGGTTTCTCTCGAACACCGACGTGCCGCATTACGTATAGCCTCCGCCTTAGCCCATTCGCTTTCTCGAGGTGAATGTGTTGGAGAAGGACTAGGATTCACTTTCTCGAGCTGTACCCGTGTCGACCCAATACCACCGGCTATCAATTTAATAGTCTTATTTTTACGACCTCTCTCCCAAGCAGGCCAAAAACATTAAGATGAAATCGTATTTGCAACTACAATCTTATTAGGTTCATACACAACTACTAAATAAAATCACATTTAAACAACAAATAAACCATCAACAAGAAAGATCAAACAGATAATTTAGCCCATATTCACAATATCACGGCCCAAGATTGAGGTCTTAGCTAGACATGTAAAAGAGATAATTTTTTTTTACCAATATCAGTTTCCATCAACTGGGTATGAAGAATTAAGTCTTAAAACACGTCAAGAGTGAAGAATCTTTGAGACCCACGTCTAATTTCTTTGAGTTGAAAGCCTTTGAATCTTCAAGGTTTTTGAACAAAGTCTCCAAAACCCTCTAAAACATAGACTATCTCAAAAACTGTAAAAAAAAATTCGAATAATAGAAGTGATACTAAGCTAGAAATTTAAAACAAATATTTATAGTATTTGAAAATTTGTGATGTGGAGGACCATTCAACACAGTTAGTCGGGATCGCCGATACACTCGGCGATCGACCTTTTGGTCGATTTCATCGTCTTATTGCTTTAGCCTTTTGCCTCTTTGCATTTTGGGTCGTTGGGGGATATAGTACTGCTTCGCAAAAATGCTCGGCGACATACCGACCGCTCTATATTGGAACAAAAGGCGATCTCCAGGCCGATCGACTAATCGCCACTTGGTCTCGGTGATCTTCAGGCCTTCATTTCTTCGTTCTTTTCAGCCATTTTGTTCCTTTTTGCCATGTAGTGTCCATGCTTTGCCTCCAACTCCAAATACCTAAAACTTAAGGATTTACATCAGTTATTGAGACAAAATATGCATTTGAGAACACTAATTATATTTAAATAAATCCCTAAATGAGTCCAAATTATGGACTCATCAACACCCTCAACTTAAACTTTTGCTTGTCCTGAAGTAAAACACAAGTTCAACAGTTCAAAATAGATGTCTCAAATAGTGTTACACAAGACTCAATCATGAATTTATACAACAAGGGTCAACTTACTCATGTAAGGATCAATTGTATACTAAAAGAATCAAGTTGTGACACACCATTAACAAGATTCTGAAGCTCACTATACTTGGTTCGAATGCAAATTCGATCTACACAAAGGTATTCAAATTCCCTCATACAAAGAAAGAATCCATATTCACACACATTGGTTTAATCATTTAAACTTCCAAAATCAAATGCAATTCTCACTCTCACAAACAAGAACACAATGCATGCTTTCACCCATAGGTTTGCCCATATTTTCCAATCAACAATTGTTTCAACTCACTCAAGATAAAAAAAGGCCTTTTCAAGGCTTGTAATAGGGTTGACTGCAAAGGTATGGTCATTTAGTCTGAGTGACTTTCATCCTCATGAAATGTGGTGCTCACAACACTTCCTTTCCTGTTCTTTCATCATTTTCTTTAGTGCTCATAAGTCATCCCATTATTCACTTTCCATGGATTGTTTGGAAACCCCACTTCTTTGTACTTTATTCCACAACTTATTCATTCATTTATTATTATTTTTTTTGTATGAAGGTGTTCCGTTTTTTTTTACACCATGAGTGAAAGGGGACTATTCTTGCACTTCTCGAATTTCCTTCTCATTTCACCTCACCCCCAATTTAGGCTTTTGGCCTAAGTTGGCTATTTGATCAACCACAAATCAAGAGGATTATAGGTAGTAGATTGAGAAAGGTTTTTATTCGTTAACACTAAAAATATTCTAAAAAAGCAAATATATACGCACTAGCATGCGGGTGGTGTGAGTTTGGGAAAATAAAAAGTGAGGGAAAGTGAATGAGTTTGAAACTTTTAAAATTTTGGCCTGCAAAATCGTCTAGCTTTTTCCCATTCAGCGACGTTTGTCGAGCTCGCCTATCCTCTCGGCGATTCACCGAGTGTTCGTTTACCTCGTAAAATTTTACAGAACCTCTAGTTAGTGTGGGCTCCCTACGGTGGTCTCCGTCAAAATTGCCGACATGGTCGGCGATTCGCCAATATATTCCTAGGCTAGCCGAGTTTTACAGACTCTAATTTGAAGATGTCTTGAGTAAAACGGCGAATTAGGTCGGGGTCGCCGACTGGACATGTTGCTCGCCAACCTGCACTATTTAGAACACTTTTCACACTACAACGTGTACAATCAACACACCATTATTTTACCGAAAAATATATAAAGGCAATAAAAAGGATTTTGGGTTTCCTCCTAAACAACGCCTTAGTTAACGTCGCGGCACGATGCAAGTCCACCTTCAAACCTCATTCTTGGGGTTGACCATAGTGTAACTAGGCAACCCCTATTTTGTCTCGGATTTATGTGAGACAACATCTGACCCATTTGGGTCTCCAGCTGCTTGATTGATATTGAATGGGAGGTAACAGTACGGCTAAGGGTCGACACGTCTTCTTTCAGCTATTTCATTATCTTGTCTGACCCCTCAACTTAGTTGAGGATACGAAAAAGCATATCCTCAGACCTACCACCCTCCGAATCCTTTGGCTTTTGGCACTCGTTGGGGAAGCACATACCTATCATTCTCCCCGTCCTTCCAATTAAGATTATGGTCTCTCCATTCACGCTCTTTCCAACATTCATCTCTCACCCAACCTTGGTGGTTACCACCCTTCCTTGGGTAGTTTGAACTATAACCACTCCCTTGGTTGGGTAGGAAGTTCACCCCTACATTGTACAAAGCATCAAACTTTGCCTCCTCGGGATTTATACACCCGATACCCACAACATTGACACCCCAAGCACCAGCTCCCATGACATTTTTGGACAAAATGTCAAGTTGTGTCACGATTTTGGCCATGTTTTGGTCCCTCTCTTTATCTTTCTCCATCAGATCCGTAGTCAATTAAAATGTGAGAGGGGAGAGTTGATCTTCACTGGTGTACCAAGACTGATTTATCGTGGTCATGCCATCCAATAGCTAAGCTTGAATTACGTAAGGCTGTTGAATCAAACCTCCTGGAGAAAGTTGGTTAGCAACACCCTTGCTCCCCGAGTCTAGGTTCAGGTAGAAATTTTGCAGCAATACGTTGTCAGGCAAGCCATGAGTTGGGCATAGAAGCACCAGCTTCTTGAATCGCAGCCAAGTCTCATGAATTAGCTCGCCCTCCAAACGCTCCAAGCTTTGGATGTTGTCCCGAAGAGTCATCATCTTCGAGGGAGGGAAAAATCGCACTTTAAATGCACTGACCAACTCCTCCCATGAAGTGATTGAGTCGCGTGGCAATTCAACTACCCACTTGCGTTCTTTTCCCACCGAAGAGAATGGGAACAATCGTAGACGAACTAACTCTTGCGATATATTTTTGAAAGAGAATGGTCCGCATATTTCTATAAAATTTCAAATGTTCTCATGAGGGTCTTTATGAGCCAATCCACTAAAAAGCCCCTTTAGTTGCAAGAGTTGCAACATGGTACTCGTGATGTGAAATACAACATTCCCTTCGGCCGAAAGCAAGCGAATAGCACCAATACCGCCCATGAGATGGGGGTCATTAACATGAGTCTCATTTACATCGTTAAGGTTTCCGAGTTCGTGTTGATGGCCTACTTGGCTTCCATTGCTGTTGATCACACTCATACTTCCTGAAATATTCACACCAAGAACCAAAAAAAAACTAAAAATTAAGCAAATAAACTTCGACTAACAAGAACGAAAATCCTACTTAACTACAAATTCTCAACTAGCACGACACCTCGGCAGCGGCGCCATTTTGATGTTCGACATAATCAACTGACACTATTTCGGTTGAAATGCTAAATGATCGCATGTAGTGATATAACCCAACCAAGGGTTGGGATCGTTCTCACAGGGAGTGATTTTGAGAATTAATAGAAAAATAAAATCAAGTTCTAATTAGTCATAGCTATAAATATTAATGAATAAAAACATACTAAGTATAAGAAGTGACGCAAGTGTCAATTATCAATGGGGGTTTTGTATTAACTAATAAAAAAAATGACAAAAATATAAGTAAATGCGATTGGGAGACGAGATTCTTGGGATGTGATAGGAATACGGGTTAAACTAGACTATCGGGTACATGTTTTTGATAGTAAATTGTTGAGGATTTGTGACTCGGCTAGACTATAGTGGGGTAAATTCTCTCTTGAGAAACTTACCCCTAATCAATTCGGTTTCTCTAGAACACCGAGTTGCCGCATTAAGAAGAGCCTCCGCCTTAGCCCATTCACTCTCTCGAACTGAATGTGTGCGAGAAGGACTAGGATTCACTCTCTCGAGCTGTACCCATGTCGACCCAATACCACCGGCTATCCATTTAGTAGTCTTAGTTTTACGAGCTCTCTCTCAAGCAAGCCAAAAACATTAAGATGAAATCGTATTTGCAACTACAATCCCATTAAATTCATACACAACTACTAAACCAAATCACATTTAAACAACAAATATACCATAAACAAGAAAGATCCAACAGATAATATAGCCCATATTCACAATATCACACCCCAAGATTGAGGTTTTAGCTAGACATGCAAAAGAGATAAAAATTAATACCAATATCAGTTTCCATCAACTGGGTATAAAGAATTAAGTCTTAAATCATGGCAAGAGTGAAGAATCATTGAGACCCACGTCTAATTTCTTTGAGTTGAAATCCTTTGAATCTTCAAGGTTTTAGACCAATGTCTCCAAAACCCTCTGAAACATAAACTATCTCAAAAACTGTAAAAAGTTCGAATAATAGAAGTGATACTAAGCTAGAAATTTAAAACAAGTATTTATAGTATTTGAAAATTTGTGATGTGGAGGACCATTCGACGGAGTTAGTCGGGATCGCCGATACACTCGGCGATCCACCTTTTGGTCGATTTCATCGCCTTCTTGCTTTAGCCTTCTACCTCTTTGCATTTTGGGTCGCTGGGCAATATAGTATTTCTTTACGGAACTGCTCGGTGACACGCCGACTGCTGCATTTTATCGCCAACTTGATCTTTCCCTTCAGGGCTCAGCATACTGGAACAAAAGGAGATCTCTAGGCCGATCGGTGAATTGCCACTTGGTCTCGGAAATATTCAGGCCTTTGATACGCTCAAATTACACCTCCCTAAAGAAGTATAAGCGATCGTTATCAAGTAAAGAACCCAACTTGTAGTTAGGGGTCGATCCCATGAGGAAAATGGTTTAGACTTTACTTTAACCAACAATTATATTCAGTTAGCCAAAGTACTTCTAGAAACAAGAAATAAATGGGGACATTTGTGAAACAAATTGTAAGAGTTTAGTAAGCAATCAATACACAAAAGTTAATTTTGGTTTTTATCAAGATGAGAAAATTAACTAGGGTATACGTGTTCACCACAAGCTCGTAACGCAGTAATTCTAGTAACCACAATTCTTTCCTAGTTTATTACATGCAAAGTGATAAGTTAGGTATCCCTAAATCCTTGATCCGGCATCTAAAGAATTCCACCCCGCACCTTGATCCGACTACATTTGTATAATTTACTAACCCTTACCTTTACCTCATATTAGACATCATAATCGATGTTTGGCTTAGTTATTACTTCGCACCAATTGACACTAGCCTATTATATAGTATCACACTAAATCTATGTTGATAATTCTTTTCTTGTTGATTACCTCCTTGATCCGGCAAGTAGCAACAAGGCGAGTTCTAACGCGTGCACTCGTTAAAAAGACTTTTAAACGAAAGAATT
>JAJOOI010031880.1:0-23604 GCA_029582585.1 Solanum bukasovii | reverse complement strand
TATGCATTTTGCCTATGATGTCCATCTATTGTTGCATTGCATTGCATCCCATATACTTAGTACATTCAAACGTACTAATGCATACTCTATGCCTACATAATGTCACCATGTAGGAACCGGAGCATCGCTTGACCATCCTCCTCCGCGCGGCTAGTAAGATTTTCTATCGAGGTTATTGGTGAGTCCTCCATTCCGGGGACGTTGCTTATGATCTCTTGCTATGTATAAGACTTCTCCTTTTTTGTGATGTATTGACTATGAGGGTGAGGCCGGTAGTTTGTCTTGGCCCCCGCTAAGTACCCATGTTTAGAGGTGGTGTTAGACAAGTTGTGTATTATGCTTGAGCTTGACTCATCAATGGTATTTATGTATCATTCCTTCTTTTTTTCTTGCTCCCTTAGTCCCGATTTCCCCCTTGATTATGCTTATCGCTTATGGTCATTTTAATTGCTTCCGCGACCAATGATGTGTAATGATACGCTATAAGGCTTGTTTGGGGTTCCTTCAGGTTCCCCATTCGCCGGTCACGTCTAGGCCCTAGGCTTAGGTCGTGACAGGAGGAGAAGGATAGCAGCAGATGACAATTTGAAGAGAATGAACATTAATATTGTCTCAAGATGTTGGTGCTATGAACATTTTGAAGAAGAGACAATGAGGCATCCATTTCTAACATCCTCTATAGCTAATAAGTTATGGAGGCAGTTTGCTAGTTTTCTAGGTCTCAATATTGAAGGAATGCATTTACAATTGCTTATTACTACTTGGTAGAAGTTGGATGGACCAATGAAGTTGCAGGTCGTGTATAAAGCTATTCAATCTATAATCATTTGGGCGTTATGGAAGATAAGAATGCCAAGAAACATGGGGAAAGAGTTAGCTATACAAATATGGTTTGGTAGGTTCAAGATATAATTAAGAAGTTTATGAAGTTGATATATCCTTAGATTACAGGTTGGTTGTGGACTTGGCCATCAATAATTGCAAAGCTCAAAGAATATATATAGACCTAAAATACAGTTTATCAAGGTTATGTGGAAGCTTCCTAATAACCATAGACTGAAGTGCAATATTGATGGAGCAAGTAGGGGTAATCCAGGGCTTAGTTCATATGGATTCGTTTTGAGGGATGACAGAGGGATCTCCTATATGCTAAAGCCCAAGGCATTAGTATGGCAACAAATACAGAGGTTGAAGGTAGGGCCATTCAATACGCCTTAGAATACTATAAGGAGAGGGGGCTAATGGAGGTGATCACTTAAACAAATTCACTAGTTATGCGGAATGTCATACAAGGGCCATGGAGAATACCTTGGGAAATTATAGAGATAATTGTGGAGATTACAAGGAATATTGAGCTATTAAACACATAAATTGTTCATACTTCTAGAGAGGGCAATAACCTAGTAGATGCTCTAGAAAATAATGTGGTGGAATCACAAGATACAAAGATATATCATGCTTTTTCAGGAATTAACAATTATTATAAAGAGGATACTAAACATTGAAAAGGCACAAATACCAAACATGAGAATCAAACCAAGGAAGATAAACACATAATGAAAGTGATAGAGAAAGAAATGGCAGATAAGGTACGTAAAGACAAATTCGTAGGTAGTAGCAAAGGAGATTGGATCACAAGCATATACAAAGCTACTGTCAAGGCAGCAAAAGGAATTCACAACTAGAATATCAACAGAAAATGCTCGGATAGAGTCATCAAAACTACAATCTTGGTCAGCCATAAGGTAAAAATTAACATCAACACCTGGAGAGATCAGGGTTGTTTCAATGGGGATAACACCCGACCATATGAAAACACAGAACCGAAAGGATTAGGATTTAAAAGCCACACAAATGAAGAAGGTGAGAGCAACACACCTTGTGGAAGTGAAGTTGGCGGACGGAGCCACCAAGATTCAACATCAGAAGCTAGGGAGAAGCTGATCCAGAGGAGGGGATGGTGGAAATACGAGTTCCAACGACGAAGTCCAGCAACATTGAGAAGGGAATAAGTTTTTGGAAACTGTAGTGAACATTTTTCACAGCTGAAGAGCTCAAGTAGGGTAATGGATTGGGTTTTATTGGATTTTTTATGAGATTGTTCACAATGTATAAATAGATGGGCTCTGTCCCATAATTGTTTTTTGGTTTCCTTCATCAATAAAATGGTCCATCGACCAAAAATTCATTAAAAAAAATACTAAGTAGATTATACAAAATGTGGAACTAATAAAAAAAGTTTTGTTGTTAGAAAGATAGGATTATACCCGTAAAGGAGGGGATTGAAAAAGCTTGCGAAAGTAGAGATTTATAAGAGCGAATTTGGGTATGGGTCAAGCAAATTTTGAGTGAATTAATTTAAAAAAAATAGGTGGGTTAAATATACCCATTTTTAAGAGTGTAAGAAGAGAATTGTTAAAGTAAATTGCGGACCACGAGTATTGTAAGGATCAAAAGAAGAGATTTTAAGATGAAGTAAAAACAAATTTAATAAAATTTAAAGGAATAAAGTCTTAATTTGGTATACTAAGAGTTTGCACGAACTTAGAATAATTATGAGCCTCAACGATTCTTTAGAATTGTTAAAGTGCACTAAGTGCGGAAATATAAATATAAAAATAAAAAGTTTATGAATATGACATACGAATTTGTAAAGATGCAATAGGTAATAAAATAAAGAAGTAAATAAAGGAAAATACTTTTCTTTTCCGATAATAAGAAAAAACAAAGATGGTGTTAGTAATAGTCAATTAAAATCGCGTTGCAGACAATTTCATATAAGACACGTAGCAAGGAAGTAATCAAATATTTGCAAAGCACATATCACAAATATATTAAAGAAAGTGTCCTAATTTATAGGTGACCTCTTTATGCCAGAGGTAGGCCGAATGCATATTTAAAATATAAATGTGCTAAAATATGTCATTCCATTGCTCTTTAATCAATTAGACGAATCTATTCCCAAAGTTAAATGCAAAAATAACCTTTAGCTATATAACATTAAAAAGATAAAAAATAAAACTCTCCATCACATCTACGCATCTTCATCTCATGGCATACTCGTGGTTTAATCTCCATAGGCCAAAGCTTGGGATCTTTGTAATTATCTACATCACAAAAGGGTTTGTAATACCCTCCCTCCAAAAGTTTGTTAAATATAGAACGAATGGTCCATATTTTGGCACAATTATTTTTCAAATAGTGCACACATAAATGATAAGAGTCACTCGGGTTGTGAACCCACTTGGACATTTGGATAAAGTTGACTAATGAACTTAATACACCAAGGGAATTAAGCCTCTTAAGTTTACATGATGCATGTACCGTAAAAGGTGTTGGCTTATCTCCATCCTGAGTTGATTAAGAGTGGGTTTACTAGACACAAGGTTTCCGAGTAGACAACTCGAGTGAGAAGGATACGCGGTTACACAAAAAAGATTCGAACACACTGCGCATACGCCAACTCTCCTAAATTTTGGGATTTTGAAAGAAATTTGCGGTTGCGCAAAACACATCTTGCGTGTATGTGTGATAGTGTGAGTTTTCTAGAATCGGAGGAAGGATGAACGGAATGATAATTTATATGAAGCAGTAACAAATAAATAATTTATATAAAGCAATGACAAATAAAGAATTATATAAGGCAGTAAAAAATAAGCAGTTTATGTCACATAAGCATGATAAGTAATCATTAAGACAATTAAAAATAAGCAAACACTCAAAATGAAACAAGCAAAAGTTAAAAGCTCAATTATTAACCTAAGTCTGTTATGGTTTAAAACCTAATGTCCCCAGTGGAGTTGCCAAACTGTTATACCCCAGTTTAACTCGAGGTCCAAACGATGTATACCATAGTGGTAATTCCTAAATAATTAACATAAGAATCGCCACCTAATTATTCTTTAAAGGTTAGTTAGGACACCTAAATATTTAGCTAAGTAATACAAAAATTAACTCCAATTAATGGTCTATTGAACCTTATGAGATTCTAGGTAAAGGTTCTAATTTATTCTAAAGGAAAGGTGTAAGATATCCTCTAATTAAAAACAAGTAACTGGCAAAACTTAGGTTAATTAATTTTAAATCTATATATCAGTGCTAAAGTTTTGAAAAGTAATTTGATAAACATTTTAATATTTGAATTTTTTTTTGTATTTATCTTAAAATGAAGATTTAAGAAAATTAATTTGTCTAAAACCATTTTTGTTTTTGATCGTAATCCATGGCTAAAAGAAACGAGTAGTAAAGAAAAATGACCTTTACTCATGGATTCATAAGATGTTTCCTTTGGAAAGATTTTGGAAAATATAATTAGAATAAAACATTTTTTTTAAAAAAAAGGGTCATTGCCAAGTTTGAACAAAATTTAATGGATTTAGTGGGTTTAAAATGGTGCAAAAAGAAGTGTTTAGAAAATAATTGGCCAAATGAAGTTTATAAAAGTTAAAATAATTATAAAGGTTTGATTCTAACTAAAGGTACGCAAACCCAACATCTATATTATGTTAGCTATTATGAAACAAGAAATTAACACATATTCAAAACACATAAGCGAGTTAACATATAAAGTGAAAATAAATAAACTATTAACTTTAAAATATAGGTAGCCATGAGTGACTCCAAGCGAGACCCGCTCATTTTGCTTGCTATTCTAATAGTTTAAGATGTAGTGAGGACTCCATGTGCGGGTATGATGGTAACTTTGAGTCTCATAGGACTCTAAATTTGCTAGAATCCCTAATCAAGACTCCATTTTTGCTCCAAAGTGTTCATGCAAATAAAGAAAGACTAATAAGGTTAGCAAAACAATTCAACTTTACTCTATATCAAACAAAATAACTAGGTAAAGTCACGCCATATAATACTACCCAATACATAAGATATGCAAGCATCATACAAGATACATTAACGATTTTTGAATCAAAACTTGAGGCAGCCAAGCCACATACATCTGTCAAGCATAAGATAATGGAACTAAACTTGAAAAATCAGAGTCATAATCATTCCGATTTTATACCCGCTCACTGTTGTTATTTAATAAAATAAATAAAACAAAGAAAATTTATGATGAGTACAAGATGTGGACTCATTTAGGGCTTTGTTTTGATAGTTTTAGTGTCCTCAAATGACTAATCTATGTTATAAACCGATATTATGACCTTGATTTTCAGGTATGTGAGCTAAGGAGCAAGGTAAGGACACTATCATGCAAAAAGGAGCATAACAAGCTGAAGAAGTGAAGAAAGGCGATCCTGGTGATCGCCAAGACCACTCGATGACTTGCCGAGTGGCTCTAAGTCGGCCTAAAGTTCTAGTGTGTCAGCCCTGACGGAAGAAACCAAGTCAGCAACATGAATGGGCATTCAGTGAATCACCGATCAGTTTCGCGATGGAAAGATGGATCACCCAAATTTACAGGACTTGGGGATGCTGAGAACCAACACATCATGGTGATAAAAGAGAGCATAGGGTGGATCGCCGAACCACTCGGCGAGCCTGACTTATCTCGCCTAATGGCCTTTCAGGCCAAATTTTGGGCAACTATAAATTGATTTTTGAATTGTAAATTTAGTATATTGCTATCATTGAGGAGAGTTTTCTCTTGAGTTTTAGTGTCCATTATAAACTTTGAAGCTTTTTCAGACTCAATTTTGATAATTTGCTAGTGGGTTGCTTAAATTTTTCAATTTGAACCATTGTAAAGACTTGGGAGCATTTACCTAGATTCTGGCGAATGTATTTGGTAATCGTTTCCCTATTTTTATGATGTGTGGCTAAAACCCCAATTCTTCGGGTGTGGTCATGTGATTATGGGTTGAATTAGCTTTGGGTATTAGCAATTACTTATTTAAATGCCTAATTGAAGTGGGTTTAATAATTAACTGGATTTTAATTTATGAATTGTAGTTGCAAATGCAGTTCTAATTTTGTGTTCTTTAGCTTGCTCGAGATAGAGGTTTTGGAACCAAGGCTTTTGCTTAATGGTTTGTAGGTATTGGGTTGATATGGGTTCAGCTCGAGAGAGTGAATCCTAAACCCAATCCTACCCATAAAGCTCAAGAGAGTAGATGAATTAAGGTTTGGGTTGTTCTTATTTGCTAGCTTGTTGAAGTTCGAAAGAAATCACTTGAATCGAGATAGTTGTTCGAGAATAAGCTATTTCACTCATAGTCTAGCCTACCAACTGACATTTAGTTATTTATTAGTAGTTTCAATTACCCATATAGTGAAATTTGCCTATAATTGATCACATCCCGAGAAATCCCCTCTATATTGTTATTTCTTATTGTTTGATTGCATTGTAGCTGATTATTGCAAATAAAAAAACACCCATTTGATATTCATTGTCACCCCTTAGAATTGTTTACATGTCTTTTTCGGTAATTTCTATTCCTATATCTATTTGGACCACGTACCGCTCCTTGTGGGTTCGACCCCAACTCTTTGGGTTTTATACTGCTTAACGATCGTTTGCACCTAGAATTGGATGAGGTGTACTTGAAACATTAATGAAAAATGGCGCCACTGCCGGGGAGTGGTGTTGTTTAAATTTTTTTTACTGAAGTTTAATTGTGATCTTTACGGTTGTAGTTGAATCGACTTACTTTAGTTTTTGGTTTTGTGTTGTTTGTGTTAAGACAAAGGAAGATATGAGCGTAAATGGGAGCAATGGTAGCTAAGTGGGCCACCAAGACAATATTGGGAACCTTAATGATGTGAATGTCCCAATCCAATTAGGTGGTGTTGGTGCAATTCGTCTACCCCTTGTTGAAGGTAATGCAGTCTTCCATGTTATGAGCACAATGCTGCTGCTTCTCCAAATGAAAGGATTCTATGGAGGGTTGGCACATGAAGACCCTCATGAGCATATTAGGAACTTCATGGACATTTATGATCCGTTCTCATTCAAGAATATCACAAGAATCAGTCTGTCTCAGGTTGTTCCCATTCTCTTTAATGGGTGAAGCTACAAATTGGTTGGCTGAGTTACCAAGGGATTCCATCACTTCATGGGATGAACATACTACAACATTCTCTGTGAGATTATTTCACCCATCGAAGATGATGACACTTAGAGACAACATCCAAGGTTTCAAACGCTTAGAGGGTGAGCCTATCCATGAGACGTGACTGAGATTTAAGAATCTGGTACTTCAATGCCCGACTCACGGACTTCCAAACAATGTGCTACTACAAAACTTTTATAGCAGCCTTGACTAATTGAACAAAGGAGTTGCTGATCAACTTGTTCCCGATGGTTTAATGCAATAGCCCTATAAAGTAGCATCACAACTCCTTGAAGGAATGACCCATATAAACAGAGCACGGTATACTCGGGAGGACCAAGTGTATCCTCTCACTTTTAGAATGAAAAAGAGCAGATCGAAAAGGATCAGGAGAGGGACCAAAACATGGCCAAAATGATGACCCAGCTGAATATATTGGCAAAAATGTGATGGGTAGTGGTGCAAAATGTGTTAATTCTATTGGTGTTGGTGGAGTGAATCCTAAAGAAGCTCATTTTGAAGTACTTTACAATGAGGAATTGAACTTCCTAGCTAATCAAGGAGGTGTATATCGGCAAAACTATCCAAGGCCGGATGGAAACCTAGGTTGAAATAGAGATAAGGGGTGGAGAGACCGTGATAGAGAATGGCGTGATCGTAATGCCACTTGGAAGGAAAGAGAGGGTGACAAAGACACGTACATCCCACTCTATGAGCGTCAAAATCCCAAGGAGTCTGAAAATATCCGTATGGAAGACATGCTCTCACATATTCTCAACAAAGTTGAGGGGCCTGACAAAATGTTGAAAGAGATGAAGGAGAAAGTCTCTACACTTAATCAGATGGTCACATCATATTTTGTGTCAATCAAGAAGTTGGAGACCCAAATGGGTCAAATTTCTTCTCATTTGAATCCAAGGCCAAAAGGAGGCCTACCAAGTGATACCTTGGCAAACCCAAAGAATGATCCATATATGGGTACTTTTATTGTGCCACGACATTAACTAAGGCGCTTATCGGGAGGCAACCTAAGTTTTTAATGATTTAGTTTGTGAATTTTGAATAATGGGTGTTGATCGTGCAGGTTGAAAAGTTAAAAGTGCTAGAAAATGGGGAGTTTAGTGAGCCAAAGTCCAGACGGCAACGCGGCGAACAGGTCAGCGATCCTTGACTTGTACCGCCGTTGGAATCACCAAGCTTGAAGGAGAACCCTATAAAACTCGGCGGGCTATATGCTCACTCGGTGACTCGCTGAACAAGTCGGCAAGCCCGATTTTGTCTATTATTTGAGCCCTCAAATTGCTGGGAGTAATGTAAAAGTCGGCGAGGTAATATACCACTCACCACATCGCCGAGTGGTTCGGCGAGTACGACTTACACCGCCAAAGGGAGTGCGAATTGAAAGGTTTTAAAGGCCAAACGGTTTAAAATTTCAAAAAAAATCCTTCAACTTCTCTCATTTTCAACACTATACTCTCACTCCCTACTTTAAATATTTTATATTTTCTTGATTTTTCATCGTGTCTTGTGAAATCCTTTGCTCGGATTGTAGAACTTTTCCGCCTAGCTATTCAAATTCTAAATTCGGCATAAAAGGTTGTTTTTTCGAACCCCGTACTTGAAATTTGTCGTTGAAATCAAATGCAATAGCTAAATTTGTTTTTTTTGTGTTGGGTAATTGTTATAATCGTGTTTAAGTGTTGGTTTGCCTGTAATGAATTAAAATGTATGCCTAAGTGCTTTAAATTGATCAATTCTCGTGTTTTTCTTGTAAAATTGAGTCTAAATTGTTGGGTTACGGTGTTAATGTGTTGGTTCTAGTGGGGTGCAGTCTAAGTAACCTCAAATTGTGCTAATTGACATAATTTTCCCAATGATGGAGTTTGGACGTCATTCTTTAGGGCAAAAGTCATCAAATGACCAATTTTGGCCAAATCGGAAGAAGTCTAAGTACCCCGAGGGCACGGGTAGTATGGGTCTGACATTAATTGAATGGTTTTTGTGTTTAATTTTTATTTCAGGGGCCATTTGGCGAGCTACGTCGAGCTCGCTGAGTGGATCAGCGGTTCACCAAAGTCCCCTACATATCGCCCTTAATTTCCAAATTTGGTTGAGTTTGTTCTGTAGCTTTCAGTGAGATTCTTGACATCACTGAGTTCACTCAGTGACTCACCAAAATCCATTCTTGATTCCCCTTTCTGCGCCCCTAACCCCTAAAATATTCTGTAACTTTCGGCGAGCCACTTCTAGCTCGCCTATTGGTGTTGGTGATTCGCCGAATGGCCTTGAACATCGCCGACCTATCTTGATTTTTGAGAATTTTTGTGCTGGTACTTTCGGCGTGCCCGATCTGACTCACCAAGGTTACTCGGCGACTAGTCTGACGGTTCGGCGAGTCTTTCTGCACCTTAATTTTCTACATTTTTCTTAAACTTTTTCTACGTTATTTTGCAGGAATGGCTAGAACGAATTTGAATGATAGTGGCATGCCTCCCCGAAAATGGGTGCGTGGGATTGTAATAAATGATGAAGCAACTGCTTCCAATGTCAAAGGCAAGAAGTTACCACCGAAGGGAGGTAAGGGAAAGGGCAAAACACTGGATTACAACTCCGGCACTGAGGGAGAGTCGTAAGATTCTCAGGTTTCATTCTCTGAGCCCGAGGATTATAAGTATTACAGGCCCGACGAGCAGAGCTTTGTCCCAAAGTTCATTATGATCCATCTAGGATTCCGAAGCCGACCCCTCCAGCTTCAAATTTAGTGCCTCCTCCAGCATAGACGATGCTTCCAGCACCACCAGTACAGGGTGCTCCTCCCTGGTTACTCAACTGGTTAAAGACTGAAGGATCGAGGACCATCTTGGAGGAAAAGAGATTGTCCACGGATATTGTAGTGGAAAGGTATCCAACAGTGTGGGACACTCTCCGATTCCACAAAATTGAGGTCTTTACCAGGCCCTATGGCCCATACATTCCTACATGGGTCCGGGATTTCTATGCTGCCTATAGTTACCTCGTGCCTCAAGGGATGAAGAAAGATAGATCCTTCAAGCTAGTGGACCCGGTGATGGTTCGAGGAAGGAAAGTTGAATGCAACAACGATTATATCAATGCTGTATTTGAGAGGGCTACAAATTTTGTGCAAAATTACCAGAGTATGATTACTACAAAGACTCTGGATGACCTGATGGGTTGGCTAGCCCCACTGATTTCTGACAGCACCCTGAGGTGGATTGAGGCCAGAGCGCCTATCAAGAAGGACTTAAATGTACCTGCTAGATACTAGTTTGGGTTCATAAGTAGCACGATCATGCTATCGCATAATGAGTCCATTCTCCACCACCTGAAGGTGGCCTACCTTCGATCTATCATAGCTAGGAAACGGCTTAATTTTTGGTTAATCATCAAGCAAGAGATGGCCATGAGGGCCAAGCAGTGCCAGATGTCTCTTCTCTTTACGGTACTGATAATAGAGTTATGACGTTGGTTCGGAGTCCCTCGTGATGAGAAGAGGGATGTTGAGGTTACACCTACATCTTTTAGCGATATCCGATGCAGAGAGGCTATGTACACACGGGACGAGGCTGATATGAGGAGAGCAACTTCGGTGGACACATCCCCGAAGGTTGATATGAATACATTACTTGTAGAGGTAGTTATGCATACTCTAACCTTTGGGCCTTAGGTACTTCTAGATCCGCTCCTTTCGACACTCGTGGCTCTTCTGCTGCTCCCCCACCCCTAGATCTGCTGCTAGTACTCCTACCTCCCGGCCTCCTATCACCCAAGCCATGCTTCTCAAGATGGGACACCTAGCCCACTCAGCTGATGTGCGCACCTCTAGGATAGAGGCTGAGGTTCCCAGGATGATTGAAAGAGATATTGATGTTGCTCTGACGCCTTTACAGGCTTCTATTGATGCCCTCACATCGAGAGTAGATATATGTGAGAGAGGGCAAGGTGCTACCGATGCGTTGACGACTTTGAAAGTCGACGTTGTTGAACAGAGGAAGGATGTTGACCATCTGAAGTCCACGGACTTTACTTCTCTATTTGAGACGATGGAGATCCCAGACGACCTGAGTGCAGATATTCCAACCTATTTTGAGGTTCCTCCAGCTACCACATGAGATGATATTAGGGTTGATGTTGCTGCTGCTGAGTCAGAGGCCGAGACAGATGAGGGGCACCTCGGTGTTCAGGAGGAGACTATTTATGAGGGCCCGACTGATTTAGAGGAAGTCATGGTACATGCAGTTGTTCAGACCTCCTTGAAGGACACTACGATGGTGAGCTCCAGTGGAGCTAAGGCTGATGAGACACCAGGCACTGATTCCCCGATAGATGGTGTGACGGAGATGCGGCTTCACCTCAGGCTTAGCCTGGCAGGATGACTTTTTACCTCCCTCTCTGTTGTTTTATTGACTATTCTGTTTTAGTTGCATTTGAGGACAACTACTTATTTTGTTGGGTGGGGTGAGGTATTACCATACCTACCTCTTGTAATATTGATTTTGTTTTGTAAATATTGGGCTTATTTTGTTGATATATATATATATATATATATATCTTGTTGTGATCTTGATCTTGTGGTTGTTTTAGCTTGTGGCCAATTGTTTTGAATTTAAAATGGTTTTTGAACCAAGTTTTAAAAAATTTTCTACCTCTTGTGTGTGATTGTGGCTGTTCTTTTGCAAATTCGAGTATCGGTTCTGGTCAATACTGATGACTTGAATAGTGCTCTTAATTGAACGAAATGAATGTGAGGCTACGATGAGGCAAACTAAGTTACATAGGCAATATGTGAAATTTTAGCATCTTGTTGTGACTAGCCGGTTATCAAGTGAGTCTCTTGTAATGAACATTACACGCTAGCTAGAAAGTGTGAAGTCTTGTTAGATATTGGTACCAATGCCTTGTGTTGTGAGGCCGTCTTAAGCATTGCATTTGATGACACCTAGAACTTGCCCCGTTGGTTCGATTGAATGAGTGAAGTGAACAATTGAAATGATCTTAGGCAAGAATTTTGAAGAGTGAGCTAAATTTTACAATATACCACTTTTGTGGCCACCCTTGTGAGAACTGCGAATCTTGTTTTGGCACTTATGAGTTTGAGATTTGGACTCATTTAGGGCTTTATTTATATAGATTTAGTGTCCTCAAATGCTTATTTTTTTGCCAATAACTGATATAAAGTCCTTGATTTCCAGGTATATGGCTTGAGGAACAAAGCAAGGACACTAACTTGCAAAAAGGAACAAAGCAAGCTGAACGAATGAAGAAAAACAAGCATGATGATCACCAAGTCTACTTGGCGAGTCTCCGAATGGCTACTTGACTACCTAAAGTTCCAGTGTGCCAAGCCTTGAAGAAAAAAACCCACGTTGGTAGGAGAATGGAGCAGTCGGAGGATCGCCGAGTGTTTTCGCGATGCAGTATTGGATCGTCCAAAGTTATAGACCTTGAGGATGCTGAATGCCAAGGCAAAAGAGCGATGGAAATGACCTAAGGGCGGCTCGCCGAGTGGTTCGGCGAGCCCGACTTACTTCACCGAGTGACCCTTCACAACATATTTTTTGACGACTATAAATACATTTTTGAACATTTAGTTTAGTATATAATATCATAATATTTTAATATAGCTCATATTCTGTGAGAATTGAGACAAGTTTTCTCTAGTTTTTCCTAAGCGTTGAAGAATTGAAGTTTTTCACTTTTGAGAAATTGGAAGTGGGTCTTTGAGAATCTTCGAATTGGAGCATTGTAAGGACGAATCTACTCTTACCCAGTTGATGGATAATCAATTTGGTAACGGGTTTTTACCTTTTTATGATGTCTAGCTAAAACCCCAATTCTTGGGGTGTGATTATGAGATTATGGGATGATTTAGTTTATGGGTATTGCTGTTGTTAGTTTAAATGATGTTTAGAAGTGAGTTCAATCATTAATTGTGGTTTAATTTAAAATTTGTAGTTGCAAATACAGCTCTACCCTTCTGTATTTGGCTTGCTCAAGAGAGAGGTTTTAAAATTAAACTTATTGATTGATGGTCTGTGGGTATTAGGTTGACCTGGGTTCAGCTCGAGAGAGTGAATCCTAAAATAAATCCTACACATTCAGCTCGAGGGAGTGAATGGACTAAGGTGTGGGCTATTCTTATTTTGCATGCTTGTTGATGTTCGAGAGAAATCAACTTGATTTGGTGTAAATTGTTTGAGAGAAAGTTTATCCCCTCTATAGCCTAGCTTACTCACTAATATCTAGCTATTTTCTAATAGTTGCAATTACCCATTTTTCTATATTAACCTATAATCGAATCACATCCCAAGAACCTGTCTCATTATTGTTATTTCATATTGTTTTCCATTATTTATAGTTGGTAATTTCAAACCAAAATCCCCCATTTGACATTCATGTCACCCCCTGATTTGAATGATGTCTTCACTCAATACTTTTTATTCCTATGACTAATTTGATCATGTTCATACTTCCCAATTGAATCTTATTCCCAATTGACTGATTTGATCATGTTCATACGATCGTTGACGCTTAGAATTGGATGAAGTGTCTTTGCAACGTTAATTAATCAAGCACCCATTGAGCATATTCTTTTGTTGGAAAAACTTTGACCTTTTTATCCCATCACCTATAACCTTCATGAAGTTTTGGTTTGTTTGAATAGCCAACTTAGGCCAAAAGCCTAAGTTGGGGGTGTGGTGAAAAAGAAGGAAAGTTAAGAAGTGTGAAAAGTTCCCCATGTGTTGGACTGTTTTGAAAAAGATGGAACCCCTCCATGTAAAAAAAAAGAAAAAAGAAAAGAAACAGACTGAAAAATTGCAAAAATTGTGAAATAAAGTGTGTGAACATAGTGAAAAATGGGGTATCCGGTAATTCATCTCTAGTTGAAAATGGGGTGGAGTTGAACATATTTGAATGTGAAGGAGAAGGAGAAAGAGTTCTTTGCAACCCACACTTCATGAAGGTAGAAGCCACTAAGCCTAAATGACCATACCTTTGCACTCAGCCCAGTTACAAGCCTTGGAAAGACCTTTGTGATATTTAGTGAGTTGAAACGAATTTTGATTGGAAAATAAGGGCAAGCCTATGGGTGAAGTCATGTATATGTTCATCTTTTTTAGTGTGAGAGTTGTATATCATTCCGGAACTATAAATTGTTGAGAAATTGTGTGTGAATGTGGAATCATCTTTGTGTGAGGGCATTTGAGTACCTTTGCGGAGCTTGAACTTCCATTTGAAGCAAGTATTGTGAACTTGAGTGTCTTTGATAATGGTGAGTCACAATTTGAATCTTTGAGTGTACAATTGGGCATTGTATGTGTAGTTTGAACTTTTTGTGTGTGTTCATATTGAGTCTTATGCAACACTACTTGAGACATCGTTATTGAACTACTGATCTTGAGTTTTACTTGAGGACAAGCAAAAGTTTAAGTTTGGGTGTTGAAGAGTCCGAGATTTGGACTCATTTAATTTAGGGATTTGTTTTGATAGTTTTAGTGTCCTCAAATGCCTAATCTATGCTATAAACTAATTTCAAGACCTTGATTTTTAGGTATGTGAGCTAAGGAGCAAGGTAAGGACACTAGCAGGCAAAAATGAGCATAAAAAGCTGAAGAAGTGAAGAAAGTCGATCCTGGTGATCACCAAGACCACTCAACGACTTGCCGAGTGGATCTTCTGCCCACCTAAAGTTCCAGTGTGCTAGCCCTGAGGGAAGAAACCAAGTTGGCGACAGGAATGGGCATCCGGAAAATCATTGATCAGTTCCGTGATGGTAAGATGAATCTCCCAAAGTTAAAAGACTTGGGAATGCTGAGAACCAAAGCATAATTGTGATGGAAGAAAGCAAAGGGCGGATCGCCGAACCACTCGGCGAGCCCGACTTATCTCGCCTAATGGCCTTTCAGGCCAAATTTTGGGCAACTATAAATTGAATTTTGAACTGTAAATTGAGTATATTGCTATCATTGAGGAGAGTTTTCTCTTGAGTTTTAGAGTTCCATCGTAAACTTTGAAGCTTTTTGAGACTCAATTTTGAGATTTTGCAAGTAGGTTGCTTTAATTCTTCAATTTGAACCATTGCAAATAATTGGGATCATTTACCCAGATCATGGCGAATGTATTTGGTTATCGTTTCCCTATTTTTATAATGTGTGGCTAAAATCCCAATTCTTGGGGTGTGATCATGTGATTATGGGTTGAATTAGCTTATGGGTATTAGCAATTACTAATTTAAATGCTTAATTTATGTGGGTTTAATCATTAGATGAATTTTAATTTATAAATTGTAGTTGCAAATGCAGTTCTAATTTTATGTTATTAGCTTGCTCGAGAGAGAGGTTTTGTATTGTAGGTATTGGGTTGATATGGGTTCAGCTTGAGAGAGTGAATCCTAAACCCAATCCTACCCATCTAGCTCGAGAGAGTAGATGAATTAAGGTGTGGGATGTTCTTAATTGCTATGCTTGTTGATGTTCGAAAGAAACACTTGAATCGAGATAGTTGTTCGAGAGAGAGCTATTTCACTCATAGTCTAGCCTACCCAGTGACATTTAGTTATTTATTATTAGTTTCAATTATCCATATAACGAAATTTGCCTATAATCGATCACATCCCGAGAAATCCCCTCTATATTGTTATTTCCTATTGTTTGATTGTGTTGTAGATGATAATTGCAAATCAAAAAAAACCCATCTGATATTCATTGTCACCCCTTAGACTTGTTTACATGTCCTTTTTGATTATTTATATTCCTATAGCTATTTGGACCACATTGTACTTCATACTTGAATTTGAACATGTATCTCTCCCTGTGGGTTCGACCCTAACTCTTCGTTGGGTTTTATACTACTTAACGATCGTTTGCACCTAGAATTGGATGAGATGTGCTTGAAACGTTAATCAATTTACACATATAGTTTAATTAACAAAAAAAGATGTAGAACTTGAACAAAATGCCTATAATCAAGGCTTTCTTTTACATTTTGGAAATTAAAGAAAGTACATAGCTATTTCTAACAGAAGCAAAGACAATAGCCATCTCTATTAAACATTTTATACATAGAAAACATGAACATTGAAACTTTAACAAATTAGGACGGTAAATGAAATCATTAACTGGGAATAAAACATCAATAACATATAAGTCCAATCCTTGAACTAAGTATCTAATGCAACACCTCGCTATTTGAAAGAGCTAGAATTAGAAAGAACCATTTCTGGAAAGAACGAAAATCGGAAATTTGGCAAAGTTATGTTAAGTGTGAGTTTAGGGTCAACTTTAAACGACTATAATTTTCAGTACATGAAGATTTAGGTGGAAAATAAGATATCAAATGAAAGGTCTTGGAATCCTTTTTCCACCGCTACTGAGTTTGCTAATTTTCGAGCTCGTATGAGGGAGATATGCCTGTTTGAAGTTGGGTTGTCTAGATAAGGAAACTTACATGGATTTAAGAGGGGTATTTTGATCTTTTCATTACCCTATTTGTTTAATTCATTTTTAGTAATTTAATTGGGGTGTAAACTGAATTGGTTCAGTTTATGAACTACCAAATTCAGCTAGGGTTTTTAGAGAAAGAACTCAAGAGGAGAAAAGGAGAGGAAAATGTCAAGATTCGTCAAGTTCTTGAGATTTCATTGCAGATTTCACGAAGAGTTTGATCCCTCACGAGGTACGTGAGTTCACTTAGCATTGGGTTCGTTCACCCATGCACCAAAAATGTTTATTTCAGCATGAATTCGTCCTAAAAAGTTGAAAGTTTTAATGTTCTTGATGTGTGTTTTTGAATTGGGATGAGATTGAGGAGTTTATTGAGATTATAGTGTCTATTATTAGAGTTGTTTGAGTTAGATTCTTGTGTGAATGTTTTGGGTATCTGAATCTAAAGAGAATTTGAGAAAAAGAATCGAATTTAATCAAATTAAGATCAGAAAACGAGTTGCAAAATTCGTCAGAAATGTCTGGGGAGAGGCTGGTGTGGCACCCCCCTATGCGCAAGGGAGGAAAGGGTGGCGCACCAGCAGTGCTTCACTTTGGGGTCTCTGAATTTTGGGCCTGGCGAGGCGCGCCAGCAGTGCGCCCGGGTCGTTTGACCCTACCCGTTTTTCATCGTTTAGCCCGTTCAAGTCCTTCTAAAGTGTAATAACACTTCCTATGGATTCTAACTATTCTAAATGACATCTAAAAATCTAGAAATCATCCAGTAACATGAATCATAAGCTTGAATCCATAAATTCAAATTCAATGAAAGTTAAGAGCCAAGTTTAGAGAGTTCTTAGAATCTTTTCAAGAAGTCTTTTGCAAATGCTTTAAAATTGTTTTAAGACTTGAGTTTTGAGTTGAGTAAGAGTAACAAATGATGTTCATTTTCTTCAAAAAAATTATATGGGAAATAAGTATTACCAGAGAGTAAATGTTTTCACATTTAAACAAGAGATGAAACACCAATTTCCAAGAGAGCCATTGAGCTAGTTTTGAGTAATTATCTCAAACCACAGAAAGAGTTTTGTTTTTTAAGCATATGAGCTGAGTATATTTAGGGAGTAGTATTGAGCAACGATATGGGGACGAGTTCATAATAACTCAAGTCTCCATAAACCATGTAGCCAACATGGGTAGAAAGAGTCATACTTTTTAGATGATTCTATAATTCTTTTAGCATAGACTAGTGGATCCACTTAGTTGAGGCATTATATATGCCGACAAGTTATAGAACAATTCTGATAGCATGGGCGAGATGTTGTATCATCACATAGCTCATACTTATGGTTGTCAGTTAGAGAATCTCCAAAACAGAGTTTATTTTTGTATTCTTATATACAACTGAGATATTATTGCATTTTCCAATACTTTGAGATGTTTTCTATTATTTTTAAATGCTTTTATAAACTACACATTTACTGTTGTTTATTTCTACATTGAGTTTAGTATCCATGAGTTGAGTAAAGCTGAGTATAGTTTTCCCCTCACATTCAGTTACAGGTAACTAGGATGAGCATCTAGTGCTTGGTTAATCCAGCTGAGCAGTTAAGAGTCATTTGGTGAGCCTCCTTGCTTTCTGAAGGATCTCTTTTTATTGCTTTCGTATTCCAATTGTTAGGATGATCAGAGGTCTTGTCCTGACATCCCTCATAGTTATTAAAGGCTTCATAGATAGTTAGACATTAGTAGTTCATTAGTCTTATTCATTTAAGTTGTTTTGATTATAAGACTTGAGTTGCCTTTATGGCCAGTTGAATGTTTTCCTTTATACATTTTAAGTTTGATTATGAATTTATCTCTTGCGTTGTCTTGCAATGTTGAGTAAAGTCTTTCACTGAGTAGTGAGCCAGGCTAAGGGTTTGCTTAGGGACATCAATGGTTTTCGAGTGCCAGTTCCGCCCAGGGTGTAAGCTCGGAGAGTGACACACTCGGTATCAGAGCACAGAGTTCAAGAGTCCTAGGGTATCTATGAAATCGTGTCTGTAGAGTCCTAGTTATCGGTGTGAAGCAAACCACATCTATAATTAGGAGGCTGCAACATTTAGGAACTATCTCACTTCTTTCATACTCATTTCGTGCGATAGAGTTTATCTCTAAAAAGTTTCTTCTAATTTGTGCTTGCGTGTGTCTTTGAGATCATGCCTCCATGAAGAGCTGTTAGACATCGTCTTTCTAGGAGGAATGTGGAGGAACAAGGGGTACCTAATGCACCTGAAGTGCAACCCCAAAGAGAGGTAACCAATACTGGGTTCTGGAAAGCTATCCAGATGTTGAGTCAACCTGTGACCAATCAATTTGGACAGAGAGAGAATCGACTCGAAGTGACTGATACTTCAAGGATCCATGAGTTCTTAAGGATGAATCCTCCAAGCTTCACTGGTTCAAGTATCACTGAGGATCCGAAAAACTTTGTAGAGGAACTGCAGAGATTTTTTGAGGTTATGTACGTAGCCGATGCTGAGATAGTGGAACTAGTTGCCTATTAATTGAAGAGTGTTGCAAGGACTTGGTTTGACATGTGGAAGAAGCGTAGAGCTGAGGGTGCACCGATTTTGAGCTGGGCTATGTTTGAGGAGGCCTTCTTAGGGAGTTTCTTTCCCCATGAACTAAGAGAAGCAAAGGTACGAGAATTCCTCACCCTTAAGTAGGAACCTATGAGTGTGCATGAGTATAGCCTTAAAGTTCACCAAACTTTACCGTTATGCTCCAGAGATGGTTATTGACATGAGAAACATGATGAGTTTGTTTATTGCTGGGTTGTCTCATCTATCAAGCAAAGAGGGCAAGACATCTATGTTGATCGGGGACATGGACATAGAAAGGTTGATGATCCATGTGCAACAGGTTGAGGAAGATAAGTTGAGGGATAGAGAGGAATTTAGAAACAAGAAGGCTAAAATATTAGGGAATGAGTCCGGACACCAGAAGAGTAATGCTAACTGGTCATCTTTCCAACCTAAGCAAAGGGACTTGATCCATCATTTGCTAGTGCACCTACACCAAGGAACATAAGTGAGTTCAATAATCAGAATTGACAGAATTTTAGAGCTAGGCCTGCACAGTCTCAGGGTAGTGTGGCACAAGGATGTAATTGGGCTCCTGCATGTACTGAGTATGGTAGGAACCATCCATGAACATGTTGCGATGTCTCCAGTGGTTGTTTATAGTGTGGTCAAGAGGGTCACTTCATGAAAGAGTGTCCTAAGAATAGGTAAGGCAATGTAAATAAGGGCAATAGAGCCTGATCTTCTTCAATTGCTCCACCAGATAGAGCTGCACCTAGAGGAGCTACTTCAGGGATAGGCAGAGGAGCGAACCTCCTTTATGCTATCATTAGTCACCGAGATCAAGAAAATTCTCCAGATTTTGTCAATGGTATGATCAAAGTCTTTACTTTTGATGTTTATGCTTTGTTAGATCCAGGAGTAAGTATATCTTTTGTTACTTCTTATATTGCGATAAATTTTGATGTTCTTCCTAAGAAACTTCTTGAGCCCTTCAATGTTTCTACACCTGTTTGTGAGTCTATTCTAGCTGAGAGAGTCTATCGTGATTGTAACATTTTTGTCAATCACAAGAGCACCATGGATGATTTAGTTGAGTTAGACATGGTAGATATTGATTTCATTATATGTATGGACTGGCTTCATGCCTGTAATGCCTCGGTCGATTGTAGAACTCGAGTTGTGAAGTTCCAGTTTCCTAATGAGCCAGTATTTGAGTAAATGAGTAGTTTAGCAGTGCCTAAGGGTCGTTTCATTTCGTACCTTAAGGAGAGAAAGTTAGTTTCCAAGGGTTGTGTCTATCACTTAGTCCGAGTTAATGACTTTAGTGTTGAGACACCTTTTATTCAGTCAGTTCTAGTTGTGAGTGAGTTTCTAGAGGTCTTTCCAGATGGTCTTCCTAGAGTCCCTCCTGAGAGAGACAAACTTTAGTATAGATCATCTTCCCGATGCTCGTCCTATATCTATTCCGCCATATAAGATGGCACCAACAGAGTTGAAAGAGTTAAAAGAGCACTTGAAAGTCTTCTTGAGAAAGGTTTTATTCGACCAAGTGTCTCACCTTGGGCGCTACGGTCTTATTTGTGAGGAAGAAAGATGGTTCTCTTAGAATGTGCATAGATTACCGACAGTTGAAGAAGGTTACAATCTAGAATACGTATCCTCTTCCGAATATTAATGATCTCTTCAATCAACTTCAGGGTGCGACTTGTTTTTCTAAGATAGACCTCAGATCAGGCTACCATCAGTTGAAAGGAAGGGAATCTGATATTCTAAAGATAACTTCCAAGACCTGTTATTGTCATTATGAGTTCTTAGTTATGTACTTTGGTTTACAATGCTTCTGCAACATTCATGGACCCTATGAATAGAGTATTCAAGCGTTCTTTAGATATTTTTGTTATCGTATTCATTGACGACATTCTGATCAATTCGAGGAATGCAGATGATTATGCTAGCCATCTTAGAATAGTTCTCCAAACTGTAAAGGTTAGAGAGTTGTATGTTAACTTCTCTAAGTGTGAGTTCTGGCTTGAGTTTGTGGCATTCCTAGGCCATATTTTTTTCGGTGATGTAATTAGGGTTGATACTCATAAAATAGAGACAGTGCACGGTTGGCCTAGGCCCACATCTCCTACTGATATTAGGAGTTTCTTAGGCTTGACTGGATATTATAGAAGGTTTGTCGAGGGGTTCTCATCTATTTTTCCCCTTTGACCAAGTTGATTGAGAAAGCAATTAAGTTTCAATGGTCTGAAGCTTATGAGAAAAACTCTCAGGAATTGAAAAAGTGGTTGACTACTGCCCCAATATTGACCGTACCAGAAGGTACAAAAGGTTTTGTTGTGTATTGTGATGCGCCCGGAGTTGGATTGGGTTTTGTGTTAATACAGAATGGTAAAGTTATAGCTTATGCCTCCGGACAGCTGAAAGTTCCCGAGAAGAATTACACAACCCATGTTCATGTGGATATGTTCATCGATCACAGGAGTCTTTAATATTTAGTCAGAAAGAGCTTAATCTCAGACAAAGAAGATGGTTAGAGTTACTCAAGGATTATGACATGAGTATTCTCTATCACCCATGTAAGGCTAATATTGTTGATGATGCTTTGAGTAGGTTGTCTATGGGTAGTACCACCCATGTTGAAGAAGAAAAGAGAGAGTTAGCAAAAGTTGTGCACAGACTTGCACGATTAAGAGTTCGACTAATGGATTCCACAGAAGGAGTGGTGGTGATGAATGGGGCTGAATTATCACTAGTGTCTGAAGTGAAAGAGAAACAAGAGCAAGATCCTATTTTGCTGGAATTGAAGGAAAATGTTCATAAGCAAAAAGTAATGCTTTCGAAAAATAGGGAGATGGTGTGTTGAGGTATCAAGGCAGGTTGTGTGTACTGATTAATAACGTTTCAAAGAAACTTCATTGAATTCTAAGCATCAACGATCATTAGTTAGTAATATAACCCAACTAAATGAGTTGGGGTCGAATCCATCATGGAGTGATACGTGTTAAAGATTCACTAGCAAAGTACGAATATGTTCAAGTCAATCATATATAGGAAAAGTCATTATCGAAGGAAAACATCATTCATATTAAGGGGTGATATGAGTATCAAATAACAGGGGGGTTTTGGTTTCAACTATCAGCTACAACAATAACAAATAACACGAAGTAACAAATATTGAGACAGGATCTTGGGATGTGATTTGATTATAGGCTAATCTACACAAATGGGTAATTGCAACTGATAGTAAATAGCTGTAAATTAGTGAATAAGCTAGACTTTAGTAGGGGTAAATGTTCTCTCGAACAATTTACCCTGAATCAAGTTGGTTTCTCTCGAACACCAACAAGCAATCAATTAAGAACAACCTATGCTTTAGTCCATTAAATCTCTCGAGCTGAATGTGTGGAAAAGGATTTAGGATCCACTCTCTCGAGCAGAAACCATGACAACCCAATACCCACATACCATCAATTCAGTAACCTTGGTTTTAAAACCTCTCTCTCGAGCAAGACAAAAATACGAAGGTAGAACTGCATTTGCAACTACAATTTATTAACTTTAACCACAATTACTGATTGAAATTACTTCTAAACAACATTTAAACTATCAATTAGCAATACCCATAAGCTAAATCAGCCCATAATCACATAATCACACCCCAAGAATTGGGGTTTAAGCTAGACATCATAAAAAGATAGAAATCGATACCAAATTTTGTTTCCATCAACTGGGTAAGATTAATTTCTTATTTACAAAGGTCCAAATTGAAGAATCTCAAAGACTCACTTCCGATTTCTCAAAAATGGAAAACTTCAATTCTTCAAAGCTAAGGAAAAGTTTGTGTTAATACTCTCCTGCATGTTCAGAATAATATTTGATTGATAAAAAATTAGATTGATAAAAGATTTTGATATTAAACATAATGTTTGAAAACGTATTTATAGTCGCCAAACATGTGTTGCGAAGGACCATTCGGCGCAGTAAGTCGGTATCACCGATCAACTCGGCGATCCGCCCTTTGGTCAGTTATATTGGCTTTTTTCTTTGGCCTTCAGCATCCTCAAGTTTTGTAACTTTGGGCAATCTAACACTGCATCACAGAACCGTTCGGTGACACGCCGATTGCTCCTTTCTCTTGCAGACTTGATTTTCACCTTCAGGGCTTGGCAAACTGGAACTTTAGGCGAGGTAATGTGAAACGACCCCAAAAATGCCCGAAAATGTGCTTCGGAAACACCGATAATTGTAATTTCTATATATCTCAAAATCCGTGCATGATTTTGGAAATTCGACTTCATATTATTATTCAGGGGGTCAAATTGAGTGGGAAATGGGTCTAACCCAAACTTTAGAGCAACCGTATCAAAATTCGAAAATCGCAAAAATGCGATTTGGAAGGGTCCACTTTAATGGGGCATATCTCTTAGCACACAAGGAACTGGAAGGGCCATAAACTATCAAAATTAAAGCCCTGTGAGTTAGCTTTCCAACGCACTTGGTTTCACCTTATTCTGAGTTAGAATGAAGGAGTTATGACCATTTTCGTAAAACCTGTCTGTGCAGATTTGCAATTTCCAGTAA
>JAJOOI010031879.1:0-20173 GCA_029582585.1 Solanum bukasovii | reverse complement strand
ATGATAGAAGATGAGATTGTTATAACAACTCAAACTGGAAGAAATATTGCCTGTACAACCTGAACTCCTTGGCGTAACATTTTGTGCTCCAAACTGCAAATGATGTTATCTGTTTTATATGACCTTTAATTTGTGCTCCAACAGAGACAAAAAACAGAGCATAGTCGCCTTGACAATGCTTGTATTTATCAAATTTTATTTAAGGGAACTAAATTTTAGCAGCTACAATACCTGATTGTCAGAAACTAGTAGGACTTGTGCATAGACCTCATCAAAAGTTGCATATGCCTAAAATCGAACACATCGAAACCAAATACTAAACAGTTATTCAATATTTTCTACAATTTGCATACAATAAACTAATCAATTTGCAATTTTTTCGATCCTCTTTAATGCGTGAGAAAACCTTCTGGCGAAATTGAGGCAAAGGAAACCCTTGTAGACAAATCCTACATACTGCAACAATTTTTTCAATCAAAATGGAAATCCGCAACAAAAAAACTAACGAGAGGCGATGGCCGAAGAAAATCACACTGGTGCGCCATGGTGAAAGTGAAGGTAATGAAGACAAAAATGTGTACACCGCCGTACCTAACCATAAAGTGCAACTTACAGAGAAAGGCAAACAGCAAGCCAAAAATGCTGGAGAGCTTATCCGAAGTGTGGTTGGAAACTCCAAAGTTTATTTTTATGTATCTCCATTCTTGCGCACTAGTCAGACATTGAAAGAGATAAGTTCATCGTTTTGTAGCAACGAAATCATTGGGCTAAGAGAATAGTGCAGGTTGAGAGAAATGGATTATGCCAAATTTCAGACTATAGAGACGATGGAGGAGTATAAGAAGGAACGAGAGAGATATTGCAAGTTCTTCTACCGCTTTCCCCATGGAGAATCCACCGCCTATGTCTAAAGAAACATATTGAATGTCTCAAAAATTTCTGATCTAGGGCAATTGGAATCTCTTTTAGAGACTTGGAGAGTTTTTTTTATTGTTTATGAATTTTCTTTTTGGCCAAATAAAAATGGGAGGGAGAGTTAAATTTGTTGGAGGGAATAAAATATTTTAGTGAAAACTCTAAGGCCACACTTGGCAAGTGTTGTTTTTATAATTATAAAAATAGCTCACTTTAAAAGTGTAGTCATTTATATAAATAGGTGTGGTCAATTATATCATGATGTGACAACGCTTATAAAGTGTAGCCTATACCACTAAAGAGCACGTTTTACAAGTGTTGCCAATATTATCGTGGTCAAAAGCTAAAAACTAAAAGTGTAGCCTTAAAAGGTTTAGGCAACACTTTACAAGCGTTGTCTTGATTTAGTGTGGCTTTAGGCCTAAAATGGTGTAGTGACTGTTGGAGCTGGCCTCCCATGACTCTACCACGGGAGCCTTGCCTTTCCTTTGCCTTTGCTCACTTGCGGGGCGGCATGTCTCATCCTAACAATTTGGGTCTAGCCATTTCTGCAAAACACTTAGAAACATGTTAGAAATAATTCAAGAAAGGTGCAGACATTTATTTGCAGAATGACTCATCGAACCAGTTGGCGATTCACCAAGTCACTTAGGTGAGCCAGATCAGGCTCGCCGAAAGTATAAGTGTGAAAATTTTCTAGAATCAAGACAGGTCGGCGATGTTCAGGGTCATTCGGCGAATCGCCGACACAAATCAGCGAGCTAGGAGTAGCCCGCCGAAAGTTACAGTGCATTTAAAGGGTTAGGGGCGCAGAAAGGGAGATTAAGAATACCTTTCGGCGATTCACCGAGTGAAGTCGCCGAGTCAAATCGGCGAGCTCAGGCATCTCACCAAAAGTTACAGAACAAACTCAACTACAATTTGAAATTAGGGGCGAACCGTCGAACCACTCGGTGAGCTCGACATAACTCGCCAAACGGCCAAGCGTGCCGGTTTTCAAAATCAAACCCGCAACCCCCGAATTTAAAATCAAACACAAACACTATTCAATTAAATGCAATCCCATATGAACCATGCCCTCGGGGTACTCAGACTTCCCCCTGGTTTGGCTAAAATTGGTCATTTCATGACTTTTGCCCTTAAGAATGAAGTCAAATGCTCCATCATTGGGCAAATTACGTTATTTGGCACAATTCGGGGTTACTTAGACTTCGCCCCACTATACCCAACACAAATAAACCGCAACCCAACAATTTAAAACTGATTTTAACAAACAAGACACGGGAATCGATCAATTTAAAGCATTTAGGTACACATTTACACAAAACGTGGGCACTCCAACATATAAAACACAATGAAAGCAATTAACCAACATCAAACAACACCGAATACCTACTGTATTTGATTTCAACCACAAACTTAAAGTACGGGGTTCGAAAAACCAACTTGTATGCAAAAATTAGAATTTGAACAGCTAGGCGGCAAATTTCTCCAATTCCGAGCATGAAATCACATAAAAATGAGAGTAAAAGCAAAAAAATACAGAAGATCAAAAGTTGGGTGAGAGGGTACGATAGTTAGAAATGAGAAAAGATGAAGGATTTTGAAATTTGAAATCGCTTGGCCTTTAAAACCTTTCAGTTCGGGGCACCATTGATGGAGTAAGTTGTCCTCGCCGACCCACACAGAAATGCGCCGAGTGCCATTTCCCTCGTCGAGTTATACAGGACCTCCAACAATTTTGGGGGTTTAAACAACAGACAAAGTCGGGCTTGCCGACCTGTTCAGCAAGTTGCCGATTAAGCATTTAGTCTGCCGAGTTTTACAGAGTTTCCCTTAAGGCCTGTTGATTCCAACGGCGGTCCAAGTCAGGGCTCGCGGACCTGTTCAGCGGGTCGCCGAATGGACTTGTGCTCGCCAAACTTCTCATTTTCAAAATCTTTTCACCTTTCAACCTGCACAATCAACACCCATTGTTAGAAATCAAAGACTAAAGCATTAAACGCTCCCAAGAAGCGCTTTAGTTAACATCGTGGCACTACGAGGATACCAAATCAAGCTTCATTTTTGCGGTTTGCCATTGTGTCACTAGGCAACCCCCCTTGTTGTCTTGGATTCAAATGATAAGAAATTTGACCCATTTGGGTCTCCAGCTGCTTAATAGAGACTAAGTGAGAGGTCACCGTCTGATTGAGAGATGAGACATCCTCTTTCATCTCTTTCAATACATTGTCTGACCCTTCAACTTTATTAAAAATGTGTGAGAGCACATCTTCTGTACGGCCACCTTCAGATTCCCTAGGATTTTGACGCTCATGGGGAGGGATGTACCTGTCCTTATTACCCTCTCTTTCCTTCCAAGTGTCATTACGATCACACCTATCTCTGTCACGGTCTATCCAGCCTTCCTCTCTATTCCAACCTTGATCTCCACCAGGTCTGGGGTAGTTTGCATGATAGCCTCCTCCTTGATTGGCTAGGAAGTTCACTTCCTCATTGTACATTACTTCAAATTGTCCTTCATAGGGGTTTACTCCACCAAAACCCAAAAAATTAACACTCTTTGTACCAACACCCATGACATTTTTAGCCAAAATATCAAGTTGGGTCATCATTTTGGCCATGTTTTGGTCTCTCTCTATATCCTTTTCGGTCTACTCCTTTATCATTCTAAAAGTGAGAGGAGAGACTTGGTCCTCACGAGTGTACCATGCTCTATTTATCTTGGTCATGCAATCAAGGAGTTGAGACGCTACTTCATAGGGTTGTTGCATTATACCACCTGGAACGAGTTGATCAGCAACTCATTTGTTCACCGAGTCGAGGCTCCTATAGAAGTATTGCCGCAACACATTATTTGGAACTCCATGAGTTGGGCATTGTATCACCAACTTCTTAAACCTCAGCCACGTCTCGTGGATTGTCTAACCTTCCAAACGTTTAAAACCTTGGATGTTATCTCTGAGTATCATCATCTTCTATGGGGAAGAATCTCACTTGGAATACTGTGATCAACTCATCCCAAGAGGTAATGGAGTCTCTTGGCAACTCAGATAACTATTTGGTAGCTTCACCCATCAAAGAGAATGGGAAAAACTTGAGACAGACTGATTCTTGTGATATGTTCTTAAATGAGAACGGACCACAAACGTCCACAAATTTTCAATTATTCTGATGGGGATCCTCATGAGCTGTCCCCCCAAATAATCCTTTCAATTGTAGAAGCTGAAGCATTGTGCTAGTGATGTGAAAAATAGTGTTTCCTTCAGTTGGAGGTAGACGTATTGCACCCACACCACCGAATGGATTTGGGTCATTTACATCATTAAGGTTTCCAACATCATCTTGGTGGCCCACTTGGCTACCATTACTCCCGTTTACACTCATCTCTTCCTCTGTTCAACACAAAACTAAAAACTAAAGTAAGTAGATTCAACTTCAACAAAAAAGATGATAATTTAACTTCACTAAAAGAATTTTAAACAACACCACTCCCCGACAGCGGTGTCATTTTTTATTAACGTGTCAAATACACCTCATCCAATTCTAGGTGCAAACGATCGTTAGGTAGTGTAAACCCAACACATGAGTTGGGGTCTAACCCAAATGGAGTGATACGTGTTCAAATTTAATTAAGAACTACAAATGTGATCTAAATAGATATAATAAAAAAAAGACATGAAATAAATCTAAAAGGGTGACACAAATGTCAAATGGGGATTGTTTGCAATTATCAACTACACAGCAATCACACAAAACTGAAACAACAATACAAAGAGGAATTTTTGGGATGTGATCAACTATAGGCAAATTACGCTAAATGGGTAATTGTAACTACTAGTAAGCAGCTAAATATCAGTGGGTAGGACATCTCTTGAACAACTAACCTGAATCAGGTGATTTCTTTTGAACATCAATAAGCATAGCAATTAAGAACATCCCACACCTTAATTCATCCACTCTCTCGAGCTAAATGGGTAAGATTGGGTTTAGGATTGACTCTATCGAGAATCATCCCAATACATACAAACAATTAATAAAAAACCTTAGTTCCAAAACTTCTCTCTCGAGCAAGCTAAGAACACAAAAATAGAACTGCATTGGCAACTACAATTCAGAAATTAAACCTCAGCTAATGATTAAACCCACTTCAATATAACATTTAAACTAGTAATTAACAATACCCATAAGCTAATTCAACCCATAATCACATGATCACATCCCAAGAATTGAGGTTTTAGCAAAGCATCATAAAAAGGTAAAAACGATTATCAAATCGATTAGCCATCAACTGGGTAAGAGTATTGAAGCCTTTACAGTGCTCCAAATTGAAGAAAATTAGTAACCCACTTGCAAAGTCTCCGAATGGAGTCTCAAAAGGCCGTCAAGTCTACAAAGAAACTCACAAACTTCAAAGAAAACAATTCTAAATGGTAGCTAGCTCTCCAAATTTATATTTCAAAATCCTATTTATAGTCGCCAAAAATTAGCCACAGAGAGCCATTAGGCTAGGTAAGTCGGGTTCGCCCAGTGATTCGGCGAACTGCCATTTTCTCTCTTCTATCGCCTTTATGCATTGGCTCTCAGCATCCTCAAGTCCTGTAACTTTGGGTGATCAATCTTGTCATCGCAGAACTGATCGACGATTTACCTACTGTCTCTTTCCTCTTTCCTGTCGCTGATTTGGTTTTATCCCTCAGGGCTGGCACACTAAAACTTTAGGTGGACTGAAGAGCAACTCGGCGAGTCACCGAGTGGTCTTGGTGATCACCAGGATCACCTTTCTCCACTTCTTCAACTTGTTTTGTTACTTTTTACCTGTTAGTGTCGTTGCTTTGCTCCTTAATCCACATACCTGGAAATCAAGGCTTTAACATTAGTTTATATCATAAATTAGGGATTTGAGGACACTAAAACTATCAAAACAAAGCCCCATATGTGTCCAAATCTAGGACTCCTAACTCCGCCTCTGATCTTTTTGAAAAAGCATATGTATGTGTTTGTCCACCTCGACCACCCGATCTTCGTGCCTAAGGACCACATCTAGTACTATGGGCACCAACCCTAGTACCCTGAACAAGATCCCTAGGGGCTTGACCCTGCTGATCCTATGGAACTAACTGACTATACCTCTTATGGTGATTGATCGTAGGACACTCTCGGGAAATGTTACCTAATACACCACACTCGTAGCAACCCCTAATAGAACTGCCCCTTAGAGGACTCACCTAAACATGACTAGCCACCATGACCTAAATACCCTGAATATGAATCTTGAGAAGTCTAAACCATTTGACCACTAGCACCTATCGTGCCACCATCTGTTATCTGTAGAGCTACCTGAACTAACCTACTAGGTTGATACTATTGTGGATACCCTCGGCCTGAAACCCTCTACTATGGGATATAGATCCACTGAATCTATCCGGACAATGAGGACTCTAGTCGATGTCTATATAGGCCTCACGATGAATCCCCTCGAAGGTACGTGAACTATCTGCAAAAAAAACCGATGCCACTATATACTCTGTCTCTAATCTAAGAGGAAACGAGAGCCATACGAAAAACATATGAACTCTCTCCTTCTCTATTGGCATAAGCATAGATGCGAGTCTCACCAACTCATGGAACCGTGCCTCATACTCTGCAACTGAAAGTGATCCCTGAGTAATATCTGAGTACTCATCTTGCAACCACTCTCTCTAACTACGAGGTACATACTTCTAAAAGAAATCCTAAGAGAACTAAGCCCATGTCATCAAAGGTGACCCGACTAGTCAGTAATCTAAATAGGATCTCCACCACTACTTCACTGGCCCCTTCAACTGGTAAGATATGTATTTGACGCCATGAGACTATACTTACCCAAGGTTATGAAACCTCTCATTAGATCTAACTAGAAACTCATGGGCATCCTCGCCCAAAGTATCGATGAATCTAGGAGAACCTTATCTGATGAACCGTCACAACATCTTCTACTTCTTAGGGGTCATAGTTGGCCTAGGAGCACAAGCTGGAGCAACAGTTGGAACCGGCTAAACTACTGTGCAAGGAGCTACAGTAGCATGATGTACCTGTGGGGATCAAGCACCCCAAGCCCCTGCCTGAGCTGAAGTCCGAGCCTTATCTCTAACCTGCAGTAAGCCTAAAAGTCTAGGCATAATACCTGCCGGAGACATACCCTCCATGAAGGGACGGATCATGGCCAAATTATCATAAAGTGCTAGTGTGTCCATGAATCCTTGTGGAGGCTGGTCTAGCGCACACCCTCTGGCTGATGTTGAACATGCTCAACCTCTTTTTTGGGCCCTAGAGCGGGTGTTCAGTCTTGACCTCTGGTCGACCTGTAACTCATCCCATATTTGGGGCTCCATTGAAAAGTGCATGAGGTCCACACTGACCTGCAGTCGATCTTGTCCTATCCATCTTAGAAAGAGTGAAATTAACAAAGTTTAGATATTCATACAACCATCGACACATGAAAAGAAAAAAGAAACAGTGAATTATCCCAATAAATTCCATATATCCTCTCGAAGATTAGATGTGAACATCATAGTATCGATCCCTTAGAATGTACTAGACACTTGCTCGTGTACTAGTGAGACTAGTGAACCTAAAGCTCTAATATCACTCTGTCACAACCCTAAGTCGAGTCGTGATGGCGTCCACTACAACCCAACAAGTGGACAAACCTAAAACCCAAATCATATGATAGTAGAAGACACAAATTATATAGAACATAAGAAATAACAGCTGAAGACAAAGATAGTGTATATCGAAAGAAGGATCACATCATATATATCTGTAGTACGATACAACATGTACAAAATAGGCCCAAAAGTGACCAAGAGACAAACTAACACAAGATACCGATCTCCGAGACCTGGTGTTACCTATACATGGGCTACTACAAATAAAAGGTCATATATATATATATATAGAGAGAGAGAGAAGAGACTAATCCAAAATACAACATGAGAGTCAGTACAAAATAAGGATAGTAGCAAGTCTCTAAACATTAAGAGCTTACCACAATCCAAGTATGTGACAGCCACGGGAGATCCAAATGCTCATTTAGGGTGGCTAGAACTGTGAGTTATATGAGAAAAAAAAGATGTAGAAGTGCAGTATGAGTACAAAACACGAAGTACCCAGTAGGCTTCATAGGTTGACGGAGCTCAGAAAGATCAAATATAAATAAAGAGCACAATGATACTAGCTAGACAAGGAAAACTAAGGTATAACAAGAGAATAATAGAGTACATGGAGATAATATCAATAACAAGCTACAATTATACACAAACTAGACAATTCACACACTCAAACGCAAACTCATGCAACGATTCAATGTAAGACTCAAAATAAAGAAGATCTTAAGCCCGGAAGAAACATCAAGCCGCCTTAAATGGTACCTCAAGCGAATTTGTTGCTTCCGTTCTTATTTTCAAAGGGTGATTTCTCCCTCATTTCAACTTCAATTGTGGTGATTTGAAGTCCAATGTGATTGTAGAGGTTTTGGCTAAATATTTGAGTGAGAAGATTGTGTTGGTAAACCTCTTTTTTTGGTGAATTGAGCTCGAAGCTGTTGCCCCTCCTCTTTTTGGTACTTAATTTGTGAATCCTTTGCATGTGATGTGTTTGCTATTTTTTGGCCTTAGATTGTGTTCAATTTTCGAACGCTTGTTGTTGTGAACTACTTACATTTTTACTCATTTTGTGAAGCAGGTTCAGACTTAGTCTTTGATAGACTAGTGTTTCCTTAGACTCACGAACCTTGTAGCTTTATTATATCTCCAACGTCATTTTAGACGGACTAGGACCTTCTAGATTGCAATAGAAGACTTGGGTCTGACTATATGAGCCTTAGTTTAAGCGTTTGTGCAGCTTGTTATACTTTCTATCTACTCTCCCTATTTCTTCAGGTCGGTGAATTACCAGAGCTTTTGCGCTTTCTCAAGATTGGAGTAGTTTAGGCTTGGAGCCTTTTGTGTTCATTTGTGAGTGGATGTCTATCCACTGTGGCTTTGAGCCTTCTTGAGATACTTTTTAGAGTCGGCACGCCCCTGGGTCACTCTTTCTAGTTGGGCGTCTTACACCTCTGGGAGTGGACTGGCTGGCTAGGCGGACTTGATACCTGATACCCTCTTTAGACTCCATATGCCCCCAGGTCACTCTTGCTAGCTGGGTTAGGAGGGGACATGTTGGCTGGGTGGCTTTGATTGATTGTCAAACTTGCTAGTTGGGATAGGCGTTACTTGTGCTAGTAGACCGACTTTCTGTTCGTGGCACTTTTTTCTTATTAAAGTTAGCTACTTTGTGTACTAATCCGGCTTATGGGGGGTCCATATGGGTTTTACTTAAACTTCCGCACGAGTGTACCTTATGGACTTATGGGGTCTAGTTAGTTTTAGTTTAGCTTTACCTATATTTACTTTCGGTATTCTCGTGTTTTTTTTTAAATTTCTTCTTGGACCTCTGTTTTTGTCTAGATTCTATCTTTTGATAATGTGTTTACCCTTCTTACTTAGTCGGCCTTTGATGCCTACTAAGTACCTTTGTTTTGGTACTCATGCTATACTCTACATCTTTTTAGTGATGCAGGTCCTCGTACGAGCTATAAGCGGTGATTTGTCATGTCATCTTTTGCAGATTTTAGGGATCGGAGATGAGGGTGAGCACTTGGCGTCCTAAATAAGTTTGTCTCCTTCTCTATAAACGTTTATCTAATATTTTTCCTTTGTGACAACTTATTTTGGTCCACTTTAGGGACGGGGGTTTACTGGCTAGCACGTGCAATCAAGGAAAACCTCTTTCACCTTCCTTATTCTAAATCAAAAAGTAAACTAGCTTTAGGTCTAAGCAAGCTGGCACTACGCTAGGATGTGGAATGATCATAACGAGAATGGACTTCTCCGTAATGTAATGTAAATGTAATTGTAACACCTCGCTATTTGAAAGAGTTAAAAATAGAAATAACAAAATAATAAATAGAAAAATCTGAAATTTTGCAAGTTATGCTTGAGCTATAAGTTTTGGGTCAAATTCAAACGGCCATCACCTTCAATATAGGATAAGTTAGGTGGCCCATAAGATATGAAATGAAAAGTCTTGTAATCCTCTTTCTAATGCCATTGGGTTTGCTAATTTTTGAGATCATATGAGTGAGATATTCCCGTTTGAAGTCGATTTGTCCACTTACGAAAAGTTACCCAAAAATATGAAGGGTATTTTGGTCTTTTCCTTACCCAATCAGCTTAAAACAAAATTTGGTAATATTTAGGGGTCTAAACTAATTTGGTTCTATTTTACAAATCCTAAAGTATGCTAAGGTTTTGAGAGGGGTTCAGGAAGAGGAGAAAAGGAGAAAAGTCAAGGCGTTCTTCAATTTTGCTTGCGAATCGAAGGTTGTTTCGCCAAGGGTTTAATCCCTAAGAGGTATGTGAGTTCACATAGCATTGAGTTCGTTCACCCACGCACCAATCATATTATTTTCAGTGAAGTTTCATTCTTGAAGTTAAAGGATTTGAGTTAATGATGAGTTTTTTTCTTTCATAATCTTGATTGTTGAGGTTTTGATGAACTCTTGAGATAAGTGTTAGTGTTTCAAGGTTAGTTTTGAGTAGATTATCGTATACTAATGTTGGGTAATGGAATCTAACTGATTGTAGAAGAAACCATTCGATTCTAGGTGAATTAGGGTTAGAAAACGAGGACGAAAATGTCAGATATATAAAATAAAGTACCGCATCACGGACCTGTTCTTTCAGAGTGAAACTTCACTCTCCTCATCGTGGAGAGAACGCAGACTCCACTGTTTCAAAAATATTTCATGACCAAATATTATAATACATCTCTGCATCGCGAACTTGCTCCTGAGAAAGTGTTTTGAACCATTTTCATGATTTACTATCTTAATCTCATTTAATCATCATGACATCCTTCATATCATAAATCTTAACCTTGAATTCATAATTCTATTTCAAGGTAGAGTTAAGAGTTAAGTCTAGAGAGTTGTTCGAGTCTTTTCAAAAACTCTTTTACAATAATTTTAATCTTCTTTTAAGACTTAAGCATTGTGTTTGAGGTAGAATAGAGCTAAGTTCATTTCTTTAAAATGATATATTCCCAAGTGTAAATGTTTTCACATTTAAGATAAGAGGAAATACCGATTTCGAAAAGAGTTTTCATGAGCAGTTTTTGTACTATTTCTTTTAAGAGAAAGCTTTTTGAATAATAATCTCAAACCACAGAAAGAGTTATGTTTTTAAACATATGAGTTAGTTACATTTTGAGAGTAGTATTGACCACCGATATGGGGACGATTTCAGATAACTCAAAGTCTCCATAAACAATGTAGCCAACAGGGGTAGAACGGGTCATAATTTTTAGATGATTCCTTAATGCTTTTTAGCATAGACTAGTGGATCCACTTAGTGGTAGGTTCTATACCCCGACAAAGTATAGGACAGTTCTGGCAGTGTCTAGCTATCATCACATAACTCATAGTGATGGTTATTGGTTAGAGAATCTCTCACAAACTTATTTTGTATTTTTATATATACAAACAGAGTTTATATTGTATTTTCTAATACATTTAGTTTTTATCTACTGTTTAAAGCTTTTCTTTATACTGCATCTTTATTACTGTTTTATAATGAAATAAGTTGAGTAGAGTTGAGACGAGGTAATTGTTTCTTTTAATTCCGATTCAGGCTTATGTCTTGTTTTAGATTTCCCCTCACATGCTCGTACATAGCTGTATTGACGCCATTCGGCCTTCATCTTTCATGAAGCAAATACAGGCAACCATGATCAACCTCCTTCGTCGATCGAGTCAAGTTCCAGAGTCATTGGTGAGCCTCCTTGCTTTTCGGAGGATCCCTTTATTATGTTTTGTTATTC
Organism: Solanum bukasovii; assembly: GCA_029582585.1. Taxonomy (NCBI): domain Eukaryota; kingdom Viridiplantae; phylum Streptophyta; class Magnoliopsida; order Solanales; family Solanaceae; genus Solanum; species Solanum bukasovii. Next base: position 8,356 of record JAJOOI010031879.1, on the reverse strand, counting down.
AGTTTTGTTAGGACGATCGGGGGTCTTGTCTCGACATCCCTTATAGTATTTAGAGGCCTCATAGATAGACAGACAATAGTTCCTTAGTCTATTCATTTTCATTTCATTTATGTTGAGACTTGAGTTGCCACTTTTGATAGTTGAATGTTTATTTCTAAAACATTATAGTAATCATTTGAGTTATAGTTACTTTTTAAAGTGACTTTATAAAGATTAAGTCTTCCTCTAAGAAATAAGCCAAGCCAAGGGTTCGTATGGGGCCAACAATGGTTCTCGAGTGCCAGTCGTGTCCGGGGTGTAGGTTCGGGGTGTGACAAACTTGGTGTCAAAGCTCAGAGTTCAAGAGTCCTAGGATGTGTTTGAAGTCATGTCTATAGATTTCTATTTATCGGTGTGAAGCGCACCACATCTGTAATTAGGATGTTGTGACACTTTGGAACTATCTAACTTCTTTCATATTCTTTTAGTGCAGTAGAGTTCTTCTCTATAATATTTCCTTCTAATTTGTGCTTGCGCATATCAGATCATGCTTCCACGAAGATCTGTACGAGGTCGTCATGCTAAAAGGAATATGGAAGATCAAAGGGCACCTGATGCACCATAATTGCAAGCCCAATGAGAGGTCACTAATGTTGATTTCCATGAAGCTATACGGAAGTTGATCCAAGTTGTGACCAACCAAGCTGGGAAACAAGGGAATCAAGAGGATGTGGCTGATACATCAAGGATCTGTGAGTTCTTAAGGATGAGTCCACCACAGTTCAGCGATTCAAGTGTCACTGAGGATCTGGAAAACTTTGTAAAAGAGTTCCAGAAAGTGTTTGAGGTTATGCATGTGGTTGATGTTGAACGAGTTGAACTAGTTGCATACCAATTGAAGGGTGTCACTAGAATCTGGTTTGATCAATGGAGGATGAATAGAGCTAATGGTGCACCAGTTGTGAGTTGGGCTGTTTTTGAAAGTGCCTTCATGGGGCGTTTCTTCCCTCGTGAGCTAAAAGAGGTAAAGGTAAGATAATACCTTACCCTTAAGTAGGAATCTATGAGTGTGTATGAGTATAGCCTTAATTTCACCCAACTTTCCCGTTATGCCTTGGAGGTGGTTGCTGATATGAGGAGCAGGATGAGTTTGTTTGTTGCTGGGTTGTCTTATCTGTCAAGTAAGGAGGGCAATACATCTATACTAATAGGGGATATGGATATAGCAAGGCTAATGATCCATGTGCAATAGGTTGAGGAAGATAAGTTGAGAGATAGAGAACAATTCCTAAACAAGAAGGCTAAGACAGGAAATTAGTTCGCACAAGAGAAGAGTAATGCAAATCAGTCATCTTTCCAATAAAAGCAAAAGGGACCTGCTCCATTATCTGTTAGTGCACCTGCACCAAGGAACAGATGTGAGTTCAATAATCAAAATTCACAGAATTTTAGAACTAGACCTGCACAGTCTCAAGGTATTGTGGCACAAGAAGGAAATGGGGGCTTACACATGTGGTAGGTGTGGTAGGACCCACTCAGGGGTGTGTCGTGATGGCTCGACTGGTTGCTTAAAGTATGGTCAAGATGGTCACATCATGAAAGAGTTCCCTAAGAACAGGCAGGGTGGTGGAAATAGGGGCAATAGAGCCCAATCATCTTCAGTTGCTCCACCAGAAAGAGCCGCACCTACAGGATCTACTTCAGGGTAAAGTAGAGGGACAAACATTCTATATGCTATCACCAGTCGCCAAGAGGAAGAGAATCCTCCAGATGTTGTCACTGGTATGATCAAAGTCTTTACTTTTGATGTTTATGCTTTGCTAAATCCAGGAGTGAGTCTATCTTCCGTGACTCCTTATATTGCCATGAATTGTGATATTCTTTCGAAGCAACTTCTTGAGCCCTTCTGTGTTTCAACACCTGTTGGTGAGTCTATTCTAGCTGAGAGAGTTTATCGTGATTGTATTATTTCTGTCAATCCCAAGGACACCATGGCCGACTTAGTCGAGATAGACATAGTAGATTTTGATGTTATTCTAGGTATGGATTTTCTTCATGCCTGTTATGCACCAGTTGATTGTAGAACTTGAGTTGTTAAGTTCCAGTTTCCTAATGAGTCAGTTATAGAGTGGAGGAGAAGTTTCGCAGTGCCTAAGGGTCATTTTATTTCATACCCTAAGGCTAGAAAGTTAGTTTCCAAGGGGTGCATATATCACTTAGTCCGAGTTAATGACTCTAGTGTTGACACACCACCTATTTAGTCAGTTTCAACTATTAGTGAGTTTCCAAACATCTTTCCAAATGATCTTCCCGTAGTCCCTCCTGAGAGAGAAATAGACTTCGGTATAGATATTCTTCCAGATACTCATCCTATATCTATTTCGCCATATAGAATGGCTACATCAGTGTTAAAATAGTTAAAAGAGCAGTTGAAAGATCTTCTTGAGAAAGGATTTATTCGACCAAGTGTCCCACCTTCGGGCACTCCCATCTTATTTATGAGGAAGAAATATGGTTCTATTAGAATGTGCATAGATTATCGTCAGTTGAACAAGGTTACTATCAAGAACAAGTATCCTCTTCCGAGAATTGATGATTTTTTTTATCAACTTCAAGGTGCCACTTGATTTTCTAAGATAGACCTCAGATCAGACTATCATTAGATTAGAGTAAGAGAAAGTGACATCGCTAAGACAGATTTCAGGAACTGTTATGGCCATTATGAGTTTCTTGTTATGTCTTTCGGCCTAACTAATGCTCCTGCAACATTCATAGATCTTATGAACAGAGTATTCAAGCCATATCAAGATATATTTTTTATCATAATCTTTGATGACATTCTAATATATTCGAGGACTGAGGAAGAGCATGCTAGTCATCTCAGAATAGTTCTTCACATTCTCAAGGATAGAGAGTTGTATGCTAAATTCTCTAAGTGTTACTTTTGGCTTGAGTCAGTGGCATTCTTAGGCCATATTGTTTCCGGTGATGGGATTCAAGTTTTTACTCAAAAGATAGAGGCAGTGCAGAACTGTCCTAGACCCACGTCTCCAACTGATATTAGGAGTTTCTTGCGCATTGCTAGTTATTATAGAAGGTTCGTCAAGGAGTTCTCATCTATTTCATCCCCGTTGACTAAGTTGACTTAGAAAACATTCAACTTTTAATGCTCTGAAACTTTTGAAAAAGCTTTCAGGAATTAAAAAAAGTGGTTGACTACTGCTAGTATTGACCTTACCAGAGGGTACGTAAGGTTTCATGGTATATTGTGACTCGTCCAAAGTTGGACTGGGTTGTGTGTTAATGTAGAATGGTAAAGTTATAGCTTATGCCTCCAAACAACTTAAGATTCACGAGAAGAATTACGCAGCCCATGATCTAAAGTTGGCTGCTGTAGTATTCACTTTGAAAATATGGTCTCACTGTCTCTATGGTGTTCATGTAGGTGTTTTCACCGATCACAAGAGTCTTTAATATGTGTTTAGTCAAAAAGAGATTAATCTCAGACAGAGGAGGTGGTTGGAGTTAATCAGGAATTATGATATGAGTATTCTCTATCACCAAGGAAAGGCTAATGTTGTTGTTGATGCCTTGAGCAGGTTATCTATGGGTAGTACTTCCCATGTTTAGGAAGACAAGAAAGAGTTAGCCAAAGATGTGCATAGACTTGAACGATTATGAGTTCTACCTATGGATTCCAATGAATGAGGAGTAATGGTGATGAATGGGGTTGAATCATCATTAGTGTCTGAAGTGAAAGAGAAATAAGACCAAGATCCTATTTTGCTTGAATTTAAGGCAAATGTTCATAAGCAAAAAGTGATGGCTTTTGAACAAGGGGGAGATGGAGTGTTGAGGTATCAAGCTATATTGTGTGTACCTAAGGTGGATGAACTCCAAGAGAGGATCATGGAGGAAGCTCATAGCTCAAGATTTTATTTCCATCCAGGTTCCACAAAGATGTATCGCAACTTGAGAGAAGTCTATTGGTGGAGTAGTATGAAGAGGGCATTGAAAAGTTCGTTGCTAAGTCCCTGAATCGCCAACAAGTCAAGGTAGAGAACCAGAGGCCCGGTGGTATGGATCAGAACATAGATCTTCTTGAATGGAAGTGGGAGATTATCAATATGGATTTCATTACAGGTTTATCACGGTCTGGCAGGCATCATGATTCTATTTGGATGATGGTAGATCTAATAACTAAATCATCCCATTTCTTACCGGTAAAGACTACACATTCAACAGAAGATTATGCTAAGTTATATATTCAAGAGGTAGTCAGACTTAATGAGGTTCCGATATCTATTATTTCAAATAGAGGTGCGCAATTCACCGCACAATTGTGGAACACTTTCCAGAAAGGTTTGGGTTCCAAAGTGAATTTGAGTACTGCTTTTCATCCTCCATGGTCAACCAAGTGTACGATGCAAAATTTAGAGGATATGTTAAGGGCGTGTGTGATAGATTTCAAATGTAATTGGGATGATCACTTACCTCTCATGGAGTTCGCTTACAATAATAGTTATCATTCTAACATCCAGATGGATCCTTATGAGGCTCTTTATGGAGAAGATGTAGATCTCCTATTACATAATTTTAGGTTGGTGAAGCTGGATTGATAGGACCAGACTTGGTTCATGAAGCTATGGAGAAAGTGAAGATTATTCAAGAGAGGTTGAAAACAACACAAAGTCGTCAGAAATCTTATACAAATGTTAGGAGAAGAGACTTAGAGTTTGAAGTAGATGATTAGGTTTACTTGAAAGTTTCACCTATGAAGGGTGTCATGAGATTTGGCTCAAAAGGGAAGTTTAGTCCCCGGTATATTGGTCCTTACAGGATATCCAAGAGGATTGGTAATGTAGCTTATGAGTTGGAGCTACCGTCAGAGTTAGTAGTAGTCCATTCGGTATTTCACATTTCAATGTTGAAAAGGTGTATGGGTGATCTTTTGCTTATTATACTGATTGAAAATATTTGTATTAAGGATAGCTTATCTTATAAGGAGATTCCCGTTCAGATTTTAAATCGTCAGGTTCACAAGTTGAGAACCAAGGAGGTAGCATCAGTCAAGGTCTTATGGAGGAATCAGTTTGTTGAGGAAGCTACTTGAAAAGTTGAGGAGGATATGAAAAAAAGATATCGACATCTCGTTGAGTCCGGAGAAATTTCAAATTTTGGTACTAATCCTTTTCTTGGCAATTATTTTAGTTGAAATGTTGTGTTACTTTGCAAATTGAGTGTTTGAGCTGGATGTTAGGTATTACCACCCATAGTCTACTTAGAGTAATCTCATTCGAGGACGAATTTTGCCAAGTGGAAGATATCGTAACACCTCGCTATTTGAAAGAGCTAAAAATAGAAAGAACTAAATTGGAAATAGCAAAATCTGAAATTTTGCAAGGTATGCTTGAGTTATATGTTTTGGGTCAACTTCAAATGACCATAACTTTCAGTACAGGATGATTTAGGTGGCCAGTATCAAATGAAAGATCTTGAAATCCTCTTTCCAACGCCACTGGGTTTTCTAATTTTCAAGATTATATGAGGGAGATATGCCCGTTTGAAGTCGGGTGGTCCAGTTAAGGAAAATTACCCAAATATATGAAGGATATTTTTGTCTTTTCCTTACCCAATCAGCTTAAAACGAAATATGGTAATATTAATGAGTTTAAACATATATGGTTCAGTTTTACAAATCCTAAAATACTCTAGGGTTTTGAGAGGAGTTCAAGAAGAGGAGAAAAGGAGAAAAGTCAAGGCGTTCTTCAATTTTGCTTGCGAATCGAAGGTTGTTTCGCCAAAGGCTTAATCCCTAAGAGCTATGTGAGTTCACATAGCATTGAGTTCTTTCACCCATGTGTCAATCATGTTTTTTTCAGTGAAGTTTCGTTCTTGAAGTTAAAATATTTGAGTTCTTGATGAGTTTAATTGAAGTTTCTTTCATAATCTTGATTATTGAGGTTTTGATGAATTCTTGATATAAGTGTTAGTGTTTCAAGGGTAGTTTTGAGTACATTATCGTATACTAATGTTAGGTATTCAAATCTAAGTGATTGGGAAAGAACACATTCGATTCTAGGTGAATTGGGGTTAGAAAATGAGAAAGAAAAAGTTGGACAGAAAATAAAGTACTAGGTCCGCGTCGTCGACCTGTTCCTTAAGAATGAAACTTCCCTCTCCGCATCGCGCAGAGAATGCGGACTCTACTATTTCAAAAATTATTTCGCGACCAAATATCATAATGCATCTCCGCATCATGGACTTTCTCCCCAGACAGTATTTTTAAACCATGTTTCATGATTGACTACCTGAAACTCATTTAATCATCATGACATCCTTCCTGTTATAAATCTTAACCTTGAATTCATTATTCTAATTCAAGGTAGAGTTAAGCGTTAAGTATAGAGAGTTCTTCGATTCATTTCAAAAATTCATTTACAATAGTTTTAAACTTGTTTTAAGACTTAATCATTGAGTTTGAGGAAGAATTGAGTTGAGTTCATTTTCTTTAAAATGATATATGAGAACTAAGTATTCCCAAGAAGAAATGTTTTCACTTTTGAGATGAGAGGAAACGCCGATTTCCTAAAGAGTTTTCATGAGCAGTTTTAGTACCATCTCTTTTAAGAGAAAGATTTTTGAGTAATAATCTGAAACTATAGAAAGAGTTATGTTTTTAAACATGAGCTAGTTACATTTTGGGAGTATTATTGAGCACCGATATGGGAATGAGTTCAGATAACTCAAAGTCTCCATAAACCGTGTAGCCAACATGGGTAGAAATGGTCATAATTTTTAGATGATTACTTAATGCTTTTTAGCATAGACTAGTGGATCCAGTTAGTAGTAGGTTCTATACCCCGACAAAGTATAGGGCAGTTCTGAAAGCCTGGGCTAGACGTTGTATCATCGCATAGCTCATAGTTATGATTGTCGGTTAGAGAATCTCCCACAGACTTATTTTATATCTTTATATATACTAACAAAGTTTATATTGTATTTCTAATAAATTGAGTTGTTATCTACTGTTTAAAGCTTTTCTTTATATTGCATCTTTATTATTGCTTTATATTGAAACGATATCTACTATTTAAAACTTTTCTTTATATTGCATCTTTATTATTGCTTTATATTGAAACGAGTTGAGTAGAGTTGAGACAATGTAAGTGTTTCATTCAGTTCCAATTCAAGCTTATGTCTTGTTTTAGGTTTCCCCTCACATTCTCGTACATTCCATGTACTGACTCCATCTGGCCTGCATCTTTTATGAGGCAGATACAGATAACCAGGATCAGCCTCCAGCGCTTCGTTGATCCAGTCGAGTTCCAGAGTCATTGGTGAGCCTCCTTGCTTTTTCAAAGGATCCCTTTATTATGTGTTGTTATTCATGTTTTTTAGGATGATCGGGGTTCTTGTCCCGAAATAGCTCATAGTATTTAGAGGCTTCCTAGGTAGATAGATACTAGTCCTGAGTCTTTTCATTTCCATTCCATTTATGTTGAGACTTGAGCTGTCACTTTGGCTAGTTGAATGTTTATTTCTAAAACATTCTAAGTTTTCATTTGAGTTATAGTTGATTTTTAAAGCATTGTTATAATGATTAAGTCTCATGCTAAGAATTAAGCCAGGCCAAGGGTTCTCTTGGGGCCAACAATGGTTCTCGAGTGCCTGTCATGTCCAGGGTGTAGGCTCTGGGCGAGATAGTAATAAAAGAGGCAAAGTCAGTTCCCATCCTTTCTCAACTAACGAAGGAGATATGAATTCCATTTAGGCAGGTTAGGGCTTGGCTTGACCCTGTGTTTTCGTGGGTCGGAGGCGAGAACTTGAAAGTGAATCATTCGGTGGTGGGGCGTTTATAGTGCAGAAGGCCTCACCCAAGGAGTGGCAGATTTTGGCGGACTCTTGCTCATAGAGGAAGAGTACGCGTGCAAGCGCGCTACTGATTACATAGTTGATCGGATCAGATAGCCGTTTCTTGTGAAAACAAACAAACCTGGTACATACAATTCCATTGTGATCACCAACTTGGAGGTATGGCTGAGTGGCACATACAAATGAGGATTAATGATGGAGATAAAATAACAATGCCGATGAACATTACAACTCAGGTTCAATACAACATAAACAATCTAGCACTGCACAATGTTGAACCTTCAATATTTGAAGGCATAGCCACATTGCAAGAAGCACTAGCAATAGCAAGAGAAGTATCAGACCACACAATCCAAGCATGCACTAAATGAATATCAAGCACTTAACACAAATTATATATCCAGCAATCCAGGTATACAAATTTTCCATTCTTAAGCAATTTGGCCAACTACTGCCTGTGAACGAAAACTGAAGGTGCATAGTTTGACATTCCGCTATTTCT
>JAJOOI010031878.1:0-25787 GCA_029582585.1 Solanum bukasovii | reverse complement strand
TATACATATGTGTTGTATAAAAATTAATTGCAGGACCCATTTGTATACCGAAATATACAAATAGACTCATTCGGTATACATATGTGTTGTATAAAAATTAATTGCAGGACCCATTTGTATACCGAAATATACAAATAGACTCATTCGGTATACATATGTGTTGTATAAAAATCAATTGCAGGTCCCATTTGTATATTGAAATATACAAATAGACCCAAATACAAATTTTTATGTATATGTATGCCGAAATATACATATTAATAGCCATTTATGTTTGCTGCTATGGAGCGCAATTATACAAACTATAGCTATGACATACAAATATAATTTTTATGTTTGCTAAACCTAAAATTTACTCAAGAATTTATAGTCTTTTAAGTATTTTACAAGATTTTCATTTACCCAAAAAGTCTTGCTAACTATACAATGGGCCATAGTGTGGTTCGTAAATGATTAAGCCCAGATCTTAATAGGCCCATGAATTTAGCAAACCAAAGCCTAATTCTTTTCGACGGGTATCTTCCCCAATTTAGGGCACAATTTGGGATTTCTCCGACACTTCTTCCCGGAAAATCTCCCTGAAAAATGAACGGCGATCTGGAAATCTCCGTCGACAAGCTTCCGATCAAGCGTTTAGAGTTTATTGAAGAACAAGGCGCCGAACGCTTCCCTTCGTACTCTTTCTTTCTCTCTCTATATAAAAATGTAGAATTTCATGCATAATCAGTTTGTGAGCTGGATATTTACATTTAGATTTTGCGTAATTGTTGCAGTGATATAGGATACGATGAGAAAACGGTGAATTTGATTAGGAGGATTGATTTTGCGTGGGCAGTGGAAAGAGAGGAGCCAAGTAAGAAGCAGAAGAAAAGCAGTAGTGCTACTTCTTCAAAGGAGACAAGTAGCATTCAGCCGTGGCAATGGCAGAGTTTGGTGGAGAATTTGCGATTGGCTCATCAAGAGCTTCAAGTCATTATCGATCTCATTCACACTGTATGTGTTAACATTAGCATTTTGGCTCACCATATAGAATTTTGTGACATTATAATTTTAATGATTGAACTTCATTTCTAAATAGTTTTGATAGAAAATAGTTCAAATTAAGTTTTAATTGTTGTTATATTTACATCTGGTCTGGTGTTTGTGTGGAGTCTGGTCAAAGACTAATATGTCAGTGTAGGGATAATTGTGAGATTTAGAGAACCCAGACAAGTAATTTAGTATTCTAGTGAAATAAACTTGAATAGAGCAAAATGAATGGTGAGCAGATTAGGTTTGGGATTTTAGTCTTTTTGAGTTAATGGTTTCTAAATTAATAATTTGTACATATTAAATGGATTTCATATGAAACGTACAAGGTTTGGGCTAAAACTACTAGGTTCTGCTGAACCTGCTTCCCACACTCTAGCTCCGCCTTGATACTGAGGTTTAGTCAATGCCAACTAGTATGGGATTGAGGTGTTAGTTGATTGATTATTTGTTGGTACATGTTTAGTATGTCTTGTGCCTAGCTGGTTGTGTTTCTTGCACTTACCATAAGAAGGAAACTGTGTGTTTTAGCCTGATAATGTGCTTGAAAGTGGAAAATATTTGTCTTTTTCTGTACTTATTATTGGCCAATTGAGTTTTTGTGGGCATGCAGTTTTAGACTGAAAGATATGGAGTAGTGTTTGCATCATGGATAAATGTAATGAAATTTCATTTATGAGAATAGAGCACACTGGTTTTGATTCAAAGTTGAGGTTTATCACGAGAGTGGGTTGGAACATTGTTATTTAGTTATCAATATTAGTAAGGTATGAATCTAATTCAAAAAAATACAATAGAGAACTGTGAAATACACACATATATGATCGTGAATGTACTTGAAAAGTGGTTAGAGAGAGAAGATTCAAGGCATCCTATTTACAACATAGGAATTAATAACTAAAGACAGAAGCTACCTCTAATTTGTTCCAATAGGGAATTCCATGTGTGCGTGATAAAGCAAGGCCTTTTGGAAAGGTGCAAAGTTGGATACACCACATTTCTATTACTCGGTAGCAGGGATGTTTTGGATTTTTGAATTGAATCAACGTGGCTATTCTGAATTGCAATAGCTACACCGGTATCAAGCTACTAAGCCACACTATGGAAGTCTGGGAGAGGGTGGTCCAGATGAGGATGAGGAGGGGTGTGTCAGAACCAATTCAGCTTGAAGCCATGAAAGGAGATTGTTTGAGCAGTATAGGGAAAAGGAGAGGGACTTGTACATGGTGTTCATTGACCTAGAAAAGGCATATGATAATGTCCCTAGCATATCAATTTACTCCTCATTATCAGAATGATAGAGACAACTAAGGATTAGAAAATTTGACTTGAGCTTTTGGCTAGTTATTTAAGTGGCATGAGATTCGTCAGTCCATTTGCTCCTTCAATCCCTTCCTGCCCCTTCTCCCTGGCATTTAAGACAGCACCTTTCTTAGGCATAGTAATCTGAATAAATTAGTAGGTACTGTGGATTATATATTGTATTATTGACTCTGCTGTTCTGCATACAGGTGGAGGCAAACGATGCAGTGACAGTGGCTAGCATGACCAGGCCAAAGCAATTGCCCAATGAGCATCTGTCAGACCTTGCTGTGTCTATGGCAACCAAGCTGCAATGCTTCCGTGTATTTTTCTTTATCCCTTCTGCAAGATGTTATGGTTGATGTATATATATGAGTTAAAGCTGTATGTGTTTCGTAATTTGGCTTTTCTTTTGCAGCATTTGGGGAAATATTTTAAGCAATCTGCCAAAGCTTTGGAACAACAAGTGGCTAGAGAAGCAAGATTTTATGGTGCTCTTATCAGGTTTGTTCTTTGTGGCTACTAACAGTATTAGTACATTGTGGAACATATGTGTTCAGTCATTTAGACTACCATGTCTTTGTGCCTTTCCTCAAAGTTTTTGGCTATTTCCTGATGAGCTGATAGATTGCAGCAAAATTGGAAGGTTAAATGGCATCGGATGGTTGCTGCTGCTTCTGGAAATGAAGGGTTTTACATTGATTTATTTGACACTTCATTATATGATCCAGCGGTTGCATTTCGCCCATCTTCTGCATCTGTGGTGCGTATTGAGCATGACCCAGCTGGGATGCTGGCTGTGAATTTGCCACCAAATTCCTGCCGGACTCTTCAATTTGAGTTTCTCGGTGCAAGTGCACCTAGTGGTGTCATAAAACATAGCAGACTGAAACCAAAGGGCTCTTTTGAGGATTCTTCTGGAGAAACTAAGAGAGAAAAAAGTGATGATGAGCATGTGAGAGAAACTCATTCAACACTCCGTGAAGTTCATCGAGCAATCTTTGATGAGCAGGTATATTTCTAGGTTCCCTCCTTTCTCTTTCTAGTACCCTTTGAGTTTTTCTTATTCATTTTTTGTGACCTACTTCTGTTTTCTGATTATTTATTTGGTCCTTGTTGCAGGTGTTTGATTTGGTTAATCGTGAAGCATTTAATCCAGCTTTGGGTGCCGACGTGACAGGAATACAAGAAAACTTGTTACGTTTAAGTATAGGTCAAAGAGCTTCTCTGTCCATTTCACTTGTACCATCTACTGACAATGGTCAGACAGCTAATGCTGTGGGTGATGAACATTCAGAAACTGCTATTGTGCCTTTTGAATCAGTTGATGCTTCAAAACTAGATGAAGGGAAACTTGACTTCAAAAAGTTGGGGTTTCCCAATCGAATTAGTTTTGAAATTTATTTGCAACAACTTTTTCATGAACATGTGTTTATAAAAGCCAAAAATAGATTATCATCTTTGGGTAAACCTCAATTATCTTCTCAGCCCGTGAAAGATGGTCCCAACCTTTTGGGACATTTCTGCGTCTCTCTAGCTCATAGGATCTTCTCAAACAAAGTCCTTGCAGAGCTTGAAAGTCTGGTATGAACTTTTCTGTTTGGGTTTGTAAACTGCTTGGCAATGTAACCATTATGTATCTGAAGAGTTTCTTATTTTGTCTGTAGGTAAGCAGGATACCATATGTCCAATTGATATCGCATCCCACTTGGCATTCTCGAACATCATCATGGACGCTCTCCATGGATGTACCTGAGTCAATTCTCCATGCAGGAAGCCTGTCTCACTCATCTGACTATGTAAAGAATGTGAAATTTCACTTTCGTACAAAAGTCATGGTGCGTGATGATTGCATCAGTCTGGAAGGGGAAGGTGCTCCTAATGTTGTTGGCCTCTTCAAAGGAAAGCCTGATAGTACTTGCCCTATGAACAGATATGACTGTGACTTGTCAGATCTTCCAATGGTACTATTGCAGCAGGTCTGTCTCCTCCTCCTTCTCCTCTTTACTATTGTGTTTTGATTTCAGAAAGTGTGACATGCTATGAAGAATAGTTCATTTTCTGGCTGGATAAACTTCTATTCATCCTAGAACTGGTCCTTCCTTAAAAGAAAGCCTATGATCCTAGACATTTTTTATTTTTCCTGTGATTCAGTTGAACCATCCGAGCTCTTTGAGTCTTTTTCTGTTATATTGCTTGGGATGATTTATGTGACACGAGTAGCACATAGAGGGTGATAGCGACAAAGGTTTTCAAACTGTTTGTGTTGCTGCCTAGGATAATTTGTTATCTTGTGGTCAGGGGCCAAACTTCTGGTGGATTGCTATGGTAATGATGGTGAGGGAGAATGTTGTTTTGTTACCATAGAAACACCAGAAATGTAAAACCCCACCCCTCACCCACCTCTAACCACGGACTTTAGTTAGGCGTCTGTCACGAGTTTGAACCTTGTCGCAGACAAAAGCCTGACATTTAATTGGGGATGTATAGAGGGGCAAACCTATTATCCTTTAGATTTCAAACCTTTTACCAGTTGGCCCCGGGGGATGGGGAGACAAGGGAATAATGGCCCACCATCATAGGGAATCTCAAAGCCCCAACCTCCATTTTCTCAGTTATCACAAAAAGGGAAAAGCAAAAGCATCACATTTGTACCCTTCCTTCTGATTAACAAATCAGTATACAATCTACGTTGGAAAGCAATGCTACTTCCATCTTGCAGCAACATGGTCATCAATATGTCCTTATTTCAAGCTATCAATTTCTGCTACAGGTTGCCAGCCAGGTGATACGGTGGCTTCATGAAGAAGCCCTTATGGTTGGTATCAAAGCAAACCGGGATTTCTTATCCTTGTCATTTGAGCTAGAGCAAGGGGAAACACTCAGTCTTGTGGCACACGTAGACCCTGAAGATATTCAAGGATGTATTTCCTGGTGGTTGGTGATGGGCGATGGATTCTCTGAAGAAAACAAACTTAAAATGGACGTTAACAGTGGTGAATCCGAAACAAGGAAATTTTTAGGTTATTTATCTTTAGAAGTGCTATACTCGACGTTAATGGATATGGTTAGCGTTAGTAGTACTGCAGGCCATTGAATTGTATCTAACATTCTGTACTTGTATTTGTAGTTTTTTTTTTTCGTTTCTTCGAAGAATTTTTGTCTGTACAAATTATGTAGCTGAGAATAACATACATCCAATAGCTCATAAGCTAAATCATTGTGGATTCAATTTTTTGAAGTAAATTGTTTGTTGGATTTATTCCATCATTTGGAGAAACTCTAGGTTCTTGTGTATACACTTGTTATTTTCTTGTCCTCCTTTAAGCAAGGTCTATGTACATCTTAACCTCTACAGATTTCACTTGTACGCTTTTTTTTATTATACTGGGTATGTTGTTGTTGTCGTCGTCATCTTGCCTACATTTCTTGGAAACCTACTTCATTTATACATTTGCAACTAAAAACAATTTAAAGTCTTGATTTGTTGAGAAGAATTTTTTTCAAAGTTTCTGTTTTCAAGTAAAGTTTTTGTAGTTCAAATCATTATAACATATAGAAAGCAACCTCTTATTTGTGGCTGTGAAGAGTTGAGTGTGCATTTTAAATTATTAGTTAGGTTTCTTTAGTCTGTCTTTATCCAAATTCATCATTCATTAAGACTTATTAATAAGAGATAAACCAAACACTTTGATCACAATAAATAAGGTGACAATTTTTGACAAGACTAATAAACCACTAATAAGAGAAGCTTCATCAACATGAACTCCACTTAAGAAAAACTATTTAACTTATACCCATTTGAAGTTATTATCATTAATTTTATCCAAGTATACAAAGAATTTTATGTATTCAAGTTTGTTTAACAATAATCTTTTAAATTAAGATAATATTTGTGGGGATGTGGTTTTTGTTGGCTCAAGTAGACATTTTAAAAAGTAATAAAAGGAGTGGAGTTGTGGGCAAGCAAAGCATGCTCACTTTGGACATTACTAATTGCCATGGCACAAAAGGCAATATGGTCCTACTATTTTAATATTTTCACTCTTGTCTTCACCCAAATATATTACTATATCTTCTTTTTTTTCTATTCGGTATTCAGTATTCATATTGAAATCTCAATTAAATTTAAATTTATAATACGTTAGACACATTAAAGGGTAAAGGGGAACACTCCTTATCAAGATTTATTCCATATCGAGACTCTGATTAAGAGCGGAGGAATCATATCCAACCTATCGCAACTCTAGGCGATATATATTAGCTTATCAAGATTTTCTCCATATCGAGACTCGAATTTGAGACTCTGATTAAAAATGGAGGGATCATATTGCGGTATATATTACTATATCTAAATACATGTGTCATGATAGTGTAACAAAATTTGTTTATGTTAATAATTCATAAGGTTAGTTTCAGTTAGGAGTAGCCACATAATATATTGAATTTTAAGTTAATCTCAAGATGATCATTTTATTTATTTATTTTATAAAATGGAGGTATCTTTCTTAGGATGCACACAATTAGGTATAATGCTTATAATTAGGTATATCCGTTGCATACCCAAAATTGACTACGAGGACAATAATGACAATATATCTAGTAAACACATTTGGTTCAATTGAAGTATATTAAAATAAATTTGAAAAGAAAATAACAGGTAAAATAGAATCGAAAAATGTGATAGTAAAACTCTAGTAATAGTAATAATAATAATAATAATAATAATAATTTCGAGGGTCTAAAGTCATTATCTTCAGGTTGGAAGTGATATGTACTTATCATTCGAGAGCAACTCTCTCTTGTTAGTGGTTTTAGAGTTGAGCCGCTCTTACTCCATATTCTCTAATCTAAGGGGCAACTTGGTTGGGAACAAATTATTCGGGATAATTCATATTCTCCAATCTAAGGGGTCGCTTGGTTGGGAATAAGTTATCCCGAGATAAGTTATTTGGAATGATTTTTTTCACCATATATATGAGATACTCATAACTTATCCCATCACTAAGACATAAATGATGAGATAAATAATCTAAGAAGTACCTAATACCTCAAACCAAATTTTTCCTGAAATTATTAAACCTTATCCCTCACACCAAATGACTCCTAAGAGTTATATCCTCCATAAATTGCAAATATATCATATGTATCTTTAATACTCAAATAATTCTTTGACTTACCTCTACCTCTCTTAAGACCTATTAGAGTCAATCTCTCACACGTCTTTCAATTTTGTTGGTCTCTTCTTTATATATCCGAACCATCTCATTCTCATATACCTAAAAGTAATTTTTGATATTTCATGCACAAAACTATATACTAAACCAAAATTGAAAAAAAAAAAACATTTACTCCACATATAACGAAGATTAAGGTTTTAATCAATACTTCATACCTAAAGGTACAATTCAAGAAACGAATCTGGCATTACCAACTGTCAATTTCTTCAATACTCATCAGTTTATATGCACAGATCTCTCTCTAAAAAAAGCTCTAAAAAAACCATTCATGGCCTTTTTTGTTGTCATTACTAGCACCACTTGTTGTGTTTAACCGTTGCTGTTGTGCTTATCTGTATTGAATTCTTCATTGATAACTCTAATCTGAAAAAAAACTGAAGTTTTACGTTTTGGGTATTCGAGAATTCTACTTTTTTTTTTGCTGGGTCGAAATTTTGAGGCCATTGATGTGGGTTCTTGATTTATTGTAGTAGTTTTGGGTATTCCTGAATTGGGTTGTCAGAAAGTTGTGATCTTTGATTTGGGGTTGTGAGTATTTTGAGTTTTATGATGGGGTTTTAGAGAATTTTGAGTTTTTTTTATATGGGTTTGTTAGAATTTTGAGTTTTTTTATATGGGTTGTGAGAATTTTGAGTTTTTTGATATGGGTTTTACAGATTGGATGATATAGTTGAGTTTTTGATTCAACTGGGCATGTAGGGTGCCAGGTGAATGAGCTGCAATTTGGTAACTGAAGAGACACAGTTACTTTTTGTTGTTAGATAGTTTGCATTGTTTGATTCTTTTTACAAGTGAATTGGGGTTTGGATATTTGTTAGGAGTTTGTAGAGAATTTGGAATCTTTGGTTGGTTGTTGCTGACATGTTTGGTTGGTTGGTTTCCGCTAGATTGGCTTCAAGGAGTTAGAAAGGAGTTGTATACAGAAATTTGTTGATTTTTTTGCTTTAGAACAATTTTGTTAATATGTCTGGTGGAACACCTGCTGGTAGCGGTAGATATGTGAGGCAGAGGCTTAGTCAAGGATATGGTTCGAGTGGCGATGATCTTGAGGATGATGCTTGTTCTAGATTTGTATCACAATCACATTCAATTCCCAGGACAAGAACATGGACTGAGATTTTAGAGAATTTTCTTTGGATTGCTTCTGCAATATTCATTGTATACTATGGTGATCGGCATCATAATTTGATTTTCCTTTTGTGGCATGATGATCGAATTAGGAGGTGAGCCTACTAGTTCAATTTATACTTTTGACTTATTACTTTAAAGCAACATATTTGATATTCTATATATTGCATGACTGTTTTCCCACCTAAAGTGAAGAAAGGGAAAAAAAGAGAGGGATGGTTAAATAAATGTGGCACGATAGGTTATCAATAACTATACCTCAATACTACACGGGGATAGGTGGAAAAAAGTGTAGATTAGTCGTTTACTAATGTACTACTGCCCGAATTGTTGGTAGATTGCTCTTGTTTGATGTTTTTAGCTCACATCAGAATTCAGATTATTGGATAGATGTAGCTAATGTTTTAGCTACTGCGCTTGATAGGTAGTTACTGTCATATAGTTTCCTTGAATTCGACTGATTGGTTTTAAACTAGCATAAGTAAACCATGTCAAATTTGCTTCGAGTTATTAGTTGAAAGATTTCCAGACAACCTTTTGCTTTGGCTGAATCGATATGTTTGTTTATAATGCTTTTATCCTATTGCATAGCGAAAATGATAAGCAACTCTAGTGCTTCAAGTAACTTATTTTTTTGTTAGAAGCATTCGAATTATTAGATGTCAGGAATGTCTAGGAGCACATTAGTTGTTAGTCATCTGTTCTGCATCTTCTCTGTCTTGATATGGGTCCTTCAGGTTGGCTCCATTTGACACTCCCACTGAGTTGGCAAAGCACCTTTTTTTAAGTACTCCCTTTGTTTCCATTTGTTTGTCTGGTTTTGACTTTCCATGAGGTTTAAGAAAGTAAAGAAGACTTGTGAATTTTGTGGTCTTTAAACTAAAGACATGTAGAATGTACCAAAGTGTGCCCTTTAATCTTGTGGTCTTAAACATATCATGTTGAAAGTTAGAATTAAAAAGTTGCCAAAAAAGGAAAGAGGCATTCTTTTTGATACAAACTAAAAAGGAAAGTGAGACAAACAAATGAAATGGAGGGAATACTAAAGTTCTCCTTTAGTTGAATCATGAATTCTAGGAAGTAATCTCTGAAACATTTCCAGAGATGAGAAACACTGCATCAGAGGTGTAGGGTGTCCAATCAATTGTAGGTTATTTGAAATACTCCATGGTAATCGATGAAATAAGCTCTCTTTTCTTCACTTTGGGGTGCAGCCCTTTCCTGAACCTTGCGTGGCCCCTGGATGCTTTGTGCACCAGCTTCCCTGCCCTCTTCACTTTTGATTTTACTCTGGATAAAAGAAATAAAATAACATATGTGTAGGGAATGGAGGAATGCAAGGGAAAATGTGGCACATTTGTAGTTTGGATCTTTTGGATTCATTCATATATAGAGCTCAACTAGTGCTTAATTAGTTTCTTCATCGACTGATCCTATTGGACTGTGTAAACTTCACTTCCGCATCTCCTTTGATAGACTATTTTTAAATCATGATATGTTAAGAGATGAAAGATTGAATGTTTACCATCAAACATAGTTCATAACCTATTGGGTAAAGATGTCGTTTTGATATAATTCTTTCATATGGTGGAGAGCAACTATTCGAGGATCCTTTTGTAGAACAACAGATACAAAAGTATCCAAATATCTTAGTAAATACAAAATATCTAAATTTTCAAATCTGTCTGTACTTACGTGCATTCCATCTGTCTGTTTTCCATCATTCCCACACAGTTCTTTCATGTAAGCGTGTTGTAAGTTAGCAAACTGCGGCTGTTAATCTGTTAGTAACATGCATGTGATATCCAGGAATTACTAGCTTCTCGACTTTTTTACTTATAATGCTTCAAACAAATGTATCTTTAACTGTTTTTTACCATGATGTGGTAGCTTTCTGTTGTTTGATATCAAGTACCTTCATTGATTCTTCACATTTCTGCTGCAGATTACCACTTTACATCGGGATGTTTGGTGTTGGTTTGAATGTTTTATTTTTCATCCACACAAGTATGTTGGCTTTAGGTGTCCGGAAGTCCTATGAGAAGTGGGAGATTTCCAGTACAACTGCCCTTCCCTACATCACTGTGCTTGGGATCCTATCTTGCCTCTTGTAAGAGACATTATGATTGCATGAATTACACGTGCATTCAAATAATAACATACATATATAGTTTCAATTCAAAAGTCTAGATCAAATGAGACTGTTTTGTTAAAGTACAAGTTGTTTGTTTCAGGTTCTGTTGTGCTCTGTGGCCTATATGGAGCTTGTTGACCCTTCCACTTGTGGTATGTCCTGAATTTAGCGAAATGTGATTTATTTCCTTCCACTATTACTGTCCCTTTATGTTTCTGATTCACCTGTAGAACAATTTCCAATTGTTTGATGAATAAACAGTTGACCAGCTTGAAATAACTTGTGTTTTCTAATGAATCATGTAAAAGAATCAAACGAGGACGTTGCCCCAAGGGCTTGTTTAGCGGTAAGAACGCAGTGCGTGATGTGTGGGTTAAGCACACATCTGTATTTTGAACCCTGCTGCAGACAAAAAGTCTGTCACTCCCTCCGTCCTAATTTAATTGTCTTACCGGAAGACTTTTAAATCTTGTGTCTTAAATAAAAGATGTATGTAGTCCTTTATGTTTTGTAGTCTAGAAAGAAGCACTCTTTTTAGGACAGACCAAACTGAAAGTAAAACACTTAAATTGGGACGGAGGGAGTATTTAAGTTGAGAAGGGTAGAGGGGCGGACCCATTATCCACCATGTTTTTGAACCGTGTGCCACTGGCTGTCGGGAATTTCTCTGTCATTAAAAGAAAGAATCAAATGACAATGTCCTACAAAAGGCAGAAAAGAATCATCTATATTTAGCACATCATTTTCGAGTTTTACCATTGTTTTACCATTTCTTGTCTTACTAGTTTCTTGAATCTGATTGAACTGCATTACCTTGTCTTCTATGTTTTGCAGTTCACTCTATTCATGGCTTGCATGGTTATACTGCCATATTTGGTTCTGAGGAGATTCAAGCTGCAAACTGATTTGTTTCGTACAGATTAGATACGTCGTGTTAACAAGCATAGTTTTACATCTCACTGACTTAGCTGAAGGCGTATAGGAGTTATGAACGATTCAGATCAATTCAGTTGTTCAAAGTTCGTTTTTGAACGAATAGTTTTGGGTGAAGTAAATATTTGTAAGTTTTGATAGTGTTTCGAAAGTGCATCGGATTGTATGACCAAGAGTGAAATTGTTCCCCCCATGAACTATGCAACATTGTAATGACTTTCCACTTTTTTTTTCCTTGATGATTGAGAAATTTTCAAGAGTCTATGAAGTGCAGTTCGATATTTGGTGTATAATGGTTTCGCCCTTATATCCTTCTCCGTTTATCTAACAGTCTTTTATTTGGAGGGTTGTTACTGGTTAAATGTTGTCTCGTATGATATTATTACTTAAAACACTATTAATTTTATTATTTCGTATCGTTAAAGGCATTGTTATCATATTATTATCTTTGCCCTGCATCTTGACCTTATTTTTTATTTAATAATCTTATTTTACTCTATGATTTCTTATACTAATCTAACTTTATTACCCTTCTTTCTTTTTTTTGCAATATCACAAGTTTGTTCATCACATGGCATTATGAAAACTAAAAGAGAGAAGTACTACATTTCTAAAACTTGACGCGAATTATTGATTTCATTCTTGAGCTATTGACAAACTTGAAACACCCATTAACTCCCATTTCTCCTAATCTTGCAATATGTATGAAATATATTTCTAAATTTAGCGGTGTTTTTAACACTTCTCTCGATTTTTTATCAAGAGCTCCATGCTTTTCTAAGAGTTTGAGTCACTTGCTATTATCTTGTGTCAGATGGGGGACGAAACTAATAATTTGCGTCAAATTTAAGAGTGTTAATGTGTTATCAATACTTCTCTTAAACTAAAAATGATAGAAATCTATTCAAACTATTTCGTATATTCTTCAAAATAATACAATATCATTCGGCATGAAACGCATGTAACGACCATCCAAACAAGTTAAAAATGTTATTCTTTTACAAGCTAATTCTCGAACTATAAACTAAAAAATATTTATAAAAGTCATTCTAGGTTAAAAATGTTATTCTTTTACAAGCTTATTCTCAAACTATAAACTAAAAAATATTTATAAATGTCATTTTTTTACAAGCTTTACCTATAAACCTATGATATTTCAAATAGAAAACTCGAAAAAAATTAGCAGTCGAAAAATACAGTCTTTTCTTCTTGTTCCTAAATCCTAATCGCCATTGACGAAGCATCAGGTGCTGCTAAGAAAGGTAAAAAGTTCAACTTTTTCCTCAAAATTATTCAAAAATTAGAGTATGGAATTGGGTTTTTTTCTATGCTGCTGCTTGGCTACTGGGAATATCGATTTCTTCATCTTCATGTCGATTTTTTTTTGTTTTTTTTTTCTTTCAAAATATGTAAACGTTTTTTTTTCTGGGTATGTACAATCTTCTCGATTTCTCTACAAATTGAATGGCCCTCAAGAGTTAGGTATCTCTTCCTCTTTCATTTTGTTGAATTGAGGTGTTTATGGTGTCACCCATTTGTTTCTTGGCATGAATAGAACTCCCTTTTGGCCATAGATTTTGAATTTTAAAATTGAAAATTGAGTTTGGACATACACTATATTTGAAAAAAGTTCGAATTTTGTGTGAGTGAAAGTGAAATTTCTCCCAAAAAGTGGTGTTGAAAATCAGAGTTTGATCAAATTTCATGGCCAAATAGATGAATGAAGATAAATTTTCAAAATCTGATTCAAATTCTATGGCCAAAAGCTAGCTTAGTGTTTTATGAACTTTCATTAGTTGTGCCTTAGTTGCATTGAAACATCAGTTGTCTGTTACTATAATGCTATAGTAATAGGAAGCCATTGCTAAAACTGAAGAAACAAGGAGCATTTGAGGGGTCATTTGTATATGTTAAGATGTGGAACCCTTTGTGAAGTTACATTGTGATTGTCTTCTTTCCCTGTGTTTGAATATCAATGAATCCTAGCATTTTCCTGCTCTTAACTACTCACCCCCCCAAACAATGAAAAAAAAAGATCTACTGACCTTTAATGTATATCCATATTTTTCCATGACATATTACATCTATAATATTCATGTTCTACTCTAAATATATTCGGGTGCCTCACTAGATGGAGATACTGTTCTTTTAAGCTTTAGTATTTTCTCCGAAGACTTGACAGTGAAGAAGATCCTTGTGGTTGTGTTATGAATAAAAAAAATGACCAAAAGGCCACTCTATTGATTTGACACTGACAAGATTCTTATGGTTCTTAATGCAGGCAGGAAAATAATGTTCAGATCATTCCTTCTAAAGGCAGGCACTAAACAGCTTAGTTATCATCCAGATGTCACTAAACAGCTTTGTCGTCATCCTTTCCAGTTCCATTCAGAGGTAAAAATTTCAATTCTGATACAATCCGATTCTGCAATTCTGGGATAGTAGTGATATGCATTCTAGTTTCTTTTAGTGCTAACTTTTGCTTCTTGATAGAGAGGAATGCACAGCAGAAATAAGAAGGCAATGGAGTTCATAGCTAGAGGGTGGAATGCTCTACAGGAAGTTGATAGAGTAATTGATTATTGTGAGCTTAATGACAAACGTCTCATTCCTCCACTAAGAGTATGTTTAGTAGAAAATAACATGATACAATTAATCTTCTTTTATTTATGGTTCTTTCAAAGGAAATTAATTTGTCTTGAGTTGCTACTAACCCCAGAGACATTGTTGTCAATTTTCATATTTATGTCCTTAGAATAGAGTGTTATCCTTGCTGTACATCTATTTAGAAGATAGCAACATGCCCAAAGTAGCTCATTGATCATTAGGTTTTCTCCAGTTTCTTGAATATGTCATGGAGGTTATTGATGTTAATGGTTGTAAAGAGAGCTGGTTGATTCAATTTAAGTAGATTTATTTATCTTTCAGGAGTAAATTTAGCACCCTAAATAGCTGCATTTGAGGTGACCCTCTGATCCTTCTTTTGTCAAGCATCTGACTTATGCTTTGTGCTGTCTTCTGTGTTTGAAGACGGAGGATGTCAGTTAGTTTTTTTTTTGTTTTAAAGAAGAACTGAGGGTATTCCACAGAAATTGAAGAAGCATCCACTATTGGCTTGGTAGCTGAACTACAATAGCATTTCTGTTTACAGTCGACTTTTTTATGAAAATAACATCGTTGCATATTTTGTTTGCTTCTTTCCATCTCACATGGTTACATCTCCCTTATACCAAATAATATTTACTAAGAAGTGCCTTTCGTTTGTTAAATCTTAAATCTACTTCTTTTGAATGTCTGTATGCTAGTTTTCTTTTATAATAATACTTAGGCATGTATTTCTTGGTAGAGTTTATCCATTAATATTCTTCTTTTTGTTGATTTTGACTTATCAAATATTTTTTCCATTGGTTCTTATGTGTTAGACAGCAAAGGAGAATTTTGAGTTGGCCCTAGAAGCAGACAACTCAAATACGCATGCAAGATATTGGCTTTCAAAACTTCATCTCAAGTACCATGTCCCTGGGGCATGCAAAGCTGTGTAAGTTTTTGTCTATTTGGTCTGAAGATTGGGCATCTGCAAAGTGTAGGCATTTATTATTGTTCATATGCTATTATTACATTCTTCTAAGCAAGTTTAAATAGGTCTTCATGCTCCACTTAATTAGTTTCAAGCTTTTTCTGTTTATATTCTTGAACTTATCATGTGTATGATTGAGGTTCTAAAAGGTTCCCTAACTGATTAGCCAAACACTACTTACATGATAGGTGATATCTAACTTCTTGATTTCCTTATGAGATGAGGAAGTTAATTATTTGCCTTGAGTGATACCTTCAGTTCTTTTTCATGGAGTAATTAAAGGGAAATTGAGGAATACGTTCAGCACTTCTTGATAAATCACACTGTTAAAACTTACAGCTAATATTTCTTCCTATTTTTAATGACAGAGGAGCTGCTTTATTGGTCGAAGCTGCAGAAATGGGTGATCCAGAAGCTCAATTTGAATTAGGTTGCCGTTTAAGAGTCGAGGTATGATTTCCTTTATCCGAACATATCAATTTTTTCAAGAAGAATTGCTAATCCTCTACCACCTATGAGTTTGTACGGTGTTAAGACTCTTCTTGCTTAAGTGACAGACCATCTTAACACCTAGGTAAACTTGTTTGAGTTTAGAACTCAAAAGTTGACTAACATCACCTTGATATGTGACACAAGCTTAGTATGTAGGATCTTCCTTTTCTTGGTATGACTTGTGAACTCTTCTAGTGACATGAACTACAAAAATGAATATTTTTTTTTTAATCAAATGGGTGTTTCTGTGAATTTCTTCTTATCCACACATTGCTCCCTGTTCATTACTGCAATTCAAAGCACAGACCTATGAGTATATCCACTAATTGTGGTCTAATTTGGAGCTAGTCGGCATGTCTCTGTCACTACTCTCACGGTTGCCAGGAGAGAACTTGTACAAAACACACAATAATTTGACAACCAGCTATAGCATGCTAGATCCATTCAGATATTGCTGAAATTTTGATTGTAAGCCTAAGTCATGCATGAGTTCTGATGGGCTTAAATTGTACAGCAACAACAGACCCATCGTAATCCCACAAGTAGGGTAGTGGGCTTAAATTGTGATTCCAAGAATTGAGACTAAATCTAACTTTGAAGTTTAAGGTACAGAGAAGTTCTGCTGATTTGATTTGATTTGTAGGGGCATTGCTAAGCTCAGAGAAAACAAGAAAACAGTTCTAGTACATCTGAAGAGGTTGTTGATTTGGTTAAAGGAAAAATCATATGCCAAACAGACTGGGCAACCACCCTTGACAAATTCCCTTTTCTCTCTGTTGTTGTTATTTTCATACTGAGCGGACCTACATTTTTGTGTAAAAACACTCTGATTTATAACCAAGGACAAGACAAAGCTACAACATGGTTCTCTTCTCTATTGTTTTCAGCATAGCTTCTTCGCTACTGTATTTGTTTTACACACTTGTCTTTCGATATTATTTACTTGAGCAGTAGGTTTATCAGTAACAACCTCTCTACCTTCACAATGTAGGGGTAAGGTGCGTACATGCCACCCTCCCCAGATCCAATTTGTGGGATTACACTGGGTATGTTGTTGGGCACTGAAGTATTGTAAAGTGAAGTAGATGAGCATGGAAAATGAAGAAGTTAGTGAATGAGGGGAAAGTACAAGAATTCTTGAGGAACTGACTGTAAGTGTGCCTGGGAAAGGATATCTTCTTTCATAATCATTCACCAAAACTCAGCAATTTTGCATACTCTCTGTTTTAAATGTGGAAAGACGATGTTATGTTACCAGTTTCAAAAAAAATATGGAAAGACGATGTCCGAACCATTGGACAAAAGGGATCAAATAGACATGTGTCACTTTTGTGCCATTCCTTCAATGTTGAATAATATTATTGATGCTAACCACCATACTCCTTTTGACTGCTTTGTATTGACAGCTTCACTGACACCTTCTCAATGTGTTTTTATAATGTTTATCGATTTCACTTTGGTTGAGCAATATTATCACATATCTGAAGCCTTTTCAAGTACTCTATCCTAGTAGTGGGTTTGTGTCAAACAAGTCTGTGTTATGCATTATGTCAGCTCGGTCATTTACAAGCTTTCCTTCTTTGATAGGTTAATATGTTGGGTGTTTCTAGGATATTTTTTTTGCTCCATCATGTCCATCAGGAGATTATTAGTTTAGGAGTGCAGAATCGACTACCTTATTGAGTTCCCCCTGTTCTATTGTTCTGCCTTAAAGACATTCTTTAAAGATTTTGACTGTTTTTATATATTGGATGGTCTTCACAGAACGAGTATGTGCAATCAGATCAGCAAGCATTTTACTACTTGGAGAAAGCTGTTGACCAGGTGTGTATTTTATAAGTGACGTTGAAGTTATTCTTGGTTGCATGAATGTTCTAAATTTCCTGGGAAAATTGTTCTTTTTTTCAGTTGCATCCAGGTGCACTTTACCTCTTAGGTGCTGTGTATCTTACTGGGGATTGCGTGAAAAAGGATGTTGGCTCTGCTTTGTGGTGTTTCCATAGAGCATCTCAGAAGGTACAGGGCATTTTTACTGCTTGTTGAATGCAACTAACCAGTACATACGGATTGAACTATGTATTATATGCTGTAGTGAAAGATGTTTCATATTAAACTTGAAAGGAAAACTGGATTTTTCAACTTACTGGATTTGTACATTTTGGGAAGCATATCGCGTTAAGAAACTGTGATTGGTGTAATTTGGCTCCACCTCATAGAAAATTGTTTTACTAGCAAATAAGTCAAGAGCCTATCTACAATTATCCCCACCTAATTTTCTTTGCTTGAATGTAGGGTCATGCTGGAGCAGCTATAGCGTATGGATCCCTTTTACTCACAGGTAGTTTGTTCCCCCTTGTTATCTTTTTTGAGAAAGGTAACTGTTTGCATATATCATCAGCACAGAAGCAGTGCCGGAAGCCATATATACAGTAAAAAAAGGACAAGTGTGTCCTTGCTCTACTTACAAGGATTCTATAACATCTAACAGTGAGACTATCCCCTCTTGTTATAAACTTAGCTGGGTGCGACTTCCATCTTGTTTTTGTTTATCGGAAACAATCTCTCTACCCGCACAAGGTAGGGGTATGGTCTGCGTTCACACTACCCTCCGTAAACCCCCACCAGTGGGATTACACTGGGTATGTTGTTGTTAGTGTTGTTAACTTAATAGGATTCCTGCTTAAGTTTACATAATGCAATACACTTGATTGGAATTTGCGAGCATTTTTCCAATTCTCAATTTCATGTGGCATCATTCAGGTGTGGAACTTCCAGAATCAATAACGAAATTTTATGTGAAGAGGGGGTCATCAAGCAGAATATCAAGGAGGAACGGAGTTGATGCTGAGCTTAATCCGATTGAGCTGGCCAGAGAGCAATTCGAAATTGCTGCAAAAGCAGGATCGGACCTTGGATTTAGATGGTTACAAAGAATTGAGGAGGAAGTGAAACGTCTGCAGTCTTCCCAGCTCACGAATATCTGAGACAGAGTCGATTGATTAACGTACCTACAAGGGTAAATAGCACTAAGACATCTGATGTATATCTTAGTGCATATCTGATGTAAGACATCTCTTGTTCTTTCATTTTAGATTGAGATTGATTTCTGGGAATGAGTGACAAATTTGATGACGAGTCAATGGTTGCAGCTGCTAAGACATCTTGTTGAATGATGTGGATCAGAGTTAAGAGCAAGCTGATTTTCCATTGTTTGTAATTTGTATGTCCTTCATTAGTAAAAAAAAGTTGAAACTTTGGAGGCAGCTTTTTGGTTAATGAAGAGGGAGGGATTTGTTAGAATTTGTTATGAGTATAGTCTTATCTGGTAGGAATGTTTTGTTTGCTCAACACCTTTGGCCTTTTTTCTTAATGTAATATATGTGGCTTAATCATGGCATGCTGAAAAAATGAATAAGAGAAGATTGTTTGTTTCTCTTAAATTTTCTTGGGCTTCTATTTCTGTTCATCTTGTGAAGTTGGCGATTGCCTTGAATTGATCTGTTTCCGCCATACGTTTTCCCAGTGAACTAGTTCGGTGAAAAATGAGTGAAAAAATCATGATTTATAATGCAATTATCTTATTGATTAGTGGTGAGAAAAACCTCTATTTCTAGTAGTGATAGAACAGTAAATGATGCCTTGCAAGTATTGATGTGTGAGTAAAGAATGAATATATTTATAAGCATTTCGATAGTGATATAACAAAATTGTCATTCTATTTAGTTTCAATGGGAGTTACCATATAATTAATGTGGATCTTGCTAACATAGAAACCAAACACCTGTCTATTATTCTGAAATTTAACATTGAAATATTTATTTATTTATTAATTATACTAGTAATACAAGTAACTAAACAACCCTTAATTGAAGTTCATATCAGTCTATATAATAGGATCAACTAGTACCTGAGAAATGACATATTTCAAGTTATTTTTAGAGAAAGTATAAGCATCTTCATCTTTATATATGAACTCAGATACTCTTGTAAGATTAATTATAGGCATGAGCAGAACTCTTGGTATAATAGCCACATCCACTTTGAAGTATTCTTCATTCAAATCCTTCCAATAATTTTGTATTATGTTTCTTATTTTTGTGTGTGCTTCTTCCTTTGTAACACCATATTCTTTCATATAACATTCAACACCAGAAGCTACATCTCCTCTTTTTTGCTCTTCCTAATCATATAAACATACAAAATCAATCAAATAAACATCTATGATTGCGTCAAGTCAAATAACATCACATAAATTGAGACAGAGAAAATATATATAAACATACCTCATGTGATAAAAGATCATTGAGTAATCCTGTAATGATACAAGATGCAACAAGTATTGGAGGCTCATTTGTTAGCCAATCAAATGCATCTTTAGTTGCTATCTCTCCCATGCCTAACCAAGAAGTAGTTGCTAGCAATAGGTAACCACTTGTTGGAATTCCATTCTTCATATATTGTTCCATTCTTGGTACTTTCTTCCCATAATACCATTTTGCCTCTTGAAAGTAAGCCTTCACCACCTTTTTCATCTGGAAAAAAAAATAAAATTAGTGAAACTTGCTATAGTAAAATTCTCCAAAAAATGTATAAAATAAAATAAAATGAATAAGCTTAAATAGAACAATGATAATGAAAATTCATTTAAGTACATATTATTTGCTAGAAATGACTTGTTTTCATTTGCCAACTCTTTCTCAATTTCATTGTAAACATCTAAAAGATATTGGTAAATAATCTTCATATATGATGGTAACTCTTCTGAAGCATTAATATTCGACCTACATATATATAAGAATAATTATAAATTTTTTGTAAGTTATCAATATATAAAAATAAGTATTACTACCTTTCAATTGCCTCAGTGAATAGAGTAAGTTCATCTAGTGTCCCATAAATATCATATGTGTCATCAATAATTGAAAGGAGGAATGAATTTTTTGTTAATATTTTCCTTGTAACACTTGTTTGAGGCTCAAAGTGGACACCTAAACTCCAAAAGTATGCCTCTACCAATTTGTCTCTTACATAAGGTGATGTGTTCACTATTTCCAATTCTTTCCACCACCTACAAAAAATTGTGTTTTTTTTAGTTGAAACATAATATAAAGGTTAATCAAGATGTATATATAGGTAAATGACTAGTTACCTTGTGATATGAGATAGCTCCTTTTTATGCAATGTTTGCAAGATGTTGAAGTCTAATTTGGCAAAGTTTAGTAAAACTTGATTGTGATTTTGATTTTGTTGGTAAAATGATATGTGTTTTCTTGTTTCTACCCTCACAATGCCATCTTTAATTGGAAACTTGAGGGTATTAGTGATTTGTTGTGCAAGTTGGGAGTTGCTCAATTTAGGCAAAATTAGTTTCAATTGAGTAATGGTGAAATTTAGTGCTTCATCAAGAAATTGTTCTCCATGTACTCTGAATTGTGCTGCCTCATATAAGTTCAACATTCCTTGCACGTCGTTGACCAATTCTTCCTTGAAATTTCCTTGGTCATTAGTGAACTTCTTAAATGCATCTGCTTCAAATTATATATACATTATGTGCAAGGAAAAAAGGTACTAATTATAAGTGTTTTTTTTTCTTGGTGTTTGGTTAGTAAGAATAAAATATTTATTATCCCACAAACATTTAGGTATAATATGAGCAAATACTATTATATCGAACCTGAATCCCCACCCTTTAGCAAGGATGCAGACTTCGAGTGTGGGTCAGGATCAGGTCTTAGGTCGAGGTAGGAGTCAGATCCTAGGTTGGATCCCAGGTCTAGATAAGGGGTCAGGAGTCAAGTCCTGGGTTGGGGTCGTGGGTCAGGAGTCCGGCACGGACCAAGCTCAAGAGTTGATGTCAGGCCCTGGTCAGGGTTGAGAGTCGAGTCCCAGGACCCGACTCCCTACTCCTGACCTCGACCCATTATCATGAACTTCCAACTACCATTAATCTTGACTCAAGACCCTAGATTCGACCTCAATCTGGAACTCAACTCTCGATCCTGACCGCAACCTGCAACCCAAATCCTGACTCCTGACTCCGATCTTGACCCAAGAGTCGAGTCCAATCTTGAGTTGAGATCGGGTGGCATGTCATGAGTCCAAGTTGAATATTGGATCTCAAGGCGGGATCGGATAGTGAGGTTGAAAGAAAAAAAAAATCTAAATTTGAATGATACTTATCACATGAGACATAATAATCTTGTTGCCTAAGTAATCGAAAACATAGAGCAATAGCATGAAGGTTATCAATCCAAAATTCTTCATAGTGAGTGTGCATGTAACTCAATGATTCATCAATCTCACTTTCAAAATGATAAGCTAAACCAAGACATTGAATGGTGTTGATGAGTTCAAGTTTTTTCCAAAGAATTTGAAGGATCCATCACTAACATCTTTCTCACTTTTTCTTTTAGGTCTTCATGTTGCTTCTCTTCCCCTTCATTTTCTCCCTATTTAGGAATTAATACATTAGTCATCATATGAATTTGTTTTGTATATTGACGGTATAAAAAAATTTATTTAACGGAAGATCAGCATAGGCAAAAAAATGGTCACCCCATAGGGTAGGATGATGACTACCAGAGCGACGTGTAATGATAACCTCATGATCCGCTGCAACAGTTTGTGTGCACAACTCCATTTTTCACAAGGAGTTACAAAAATTGTTTGGTAAAGGAAATGAACCAAAATTTAAACAAACATGAGTTAGGGTCCCAATGGCAAAGCTACATGGATCGAAGGGTGACCACTGACCAGTTAAACATTTTTCATCGAGAGATATTACACTTTATATAAAGAAAAGTATTAAATCTTTTTAGTACATATAAAACTCTTTTTTATATATACATATTAAATCTTAAATACCCTTAACATAATTTCTAAATTTATCAACGGAATGATCAACATGATGCAACCCTAGCTCAAAGTTCCATCAACTCTTTTTTAGATGATCTACAAATAGGAATGACAACGGGATGTGGCATATAGTACATATCATTAATTCACATATCATGAGTTATGTTATTACACCAAAACCATAGAGGCAAAAGTTTCATTAACATATAGCTTATTACTTATTTTAGTTTAGGATTGTCTCCACTACTACTAATTAATTAGGATTATTATACCCTATATATTTTTCTCTATATATAGGAATTTTGTACAAACTCAATACTAATTACTACTGGTAACTTTTTAAGAAGAAAAATTAATAGTAGTTCACTTATTAAGCTACTTCTCTGAAAAATTAAACTGTTACATGAAATGATCTCGATAAGAAAAATAAAATAAAATATATATACATAGGGCATACCTTATAATAATATTGTCTCTACTGCCAAGTTGCAAATTAAAGTTTTCTTCAACTTACCAATTATCACCGAGCATGATGACTCCATTCCTATTTATAATGCCTTAGAGGTTTTGTAAAGTTGCCAGATGGCTTTACAAAATAACAACATTGTGGGCACTATTAGAAATAAAGGATTTCTCATCGTGAATTATTAAGAAATTTATGCTATAAAACACGATTTTTCTATTTATTTTTTATTGAATCAGTTCACTGGAAAAATGCACGGCGGAAAATAGATTCACAGTGAAATAGTGGGAAGTTTCCTAATTTTTCCATATGAAACAATTACTATTTTTTTTTCATTTTACTCCGATTCAATTAAAATATGAAAAAATTACCTCAGACATCTATTTAAGGGTTAATATTACAACCTTAACATCTACTTTTTTTTATTACTTACTACTTATAAAGTTTTAATTGCAAATATTAACAGATCAATTTTAATTTATAAATTAATTAATTACATTTTAATTAATTTATAATATATAATGTTATTATAGTTAATAGGTGAGAGAAATAAAATTAATGAGAGAGAATCAGTTGGTAATTATCTATTATACCTTTCAAGGGATTTTCTTAACTTATCACACGCCACCCTCATCCCCACTCCCACATACTCACGTTTCTATTTCCACCCACGATTTCTCTCTCTTTCACCTTCTTCATTGTTATGCTTCTTCATTCAAACAAAAATCTTGCAAATCTGGTACACACTCCAAAAATCAAAAAGTTCGGTTCACAACAAACATGCCGAAGAATCAAAAAATTTATCATACACCTAAAAAGATTCCGAGATTTGTAAAGGATGTATCTAATGTTGAAATAGAGCCTCCAAATTTTAATAATTTAACTCAAACTTCACCGCCCAAGATGAATGCAACTCGACGAAGAAGAGTGTAACCCCTTCCAAGAAAAAACAAAACACAGCGAATGAGAAGAAACAAGAATCAAATAAACTATTCACTCCTCCAAATCGAAAGGGGCAAAAAAAGAAAAGGAAAATGGTGCTAAATAGTATACCAATTGTATACAAGTTTTTTGCCGATATCTATGCCAATTTCATACCAAGAGTGAATATAACAACGTCATATCATTATTATGTAAATATTATTTAATGGGAATTAACAGTATACCAATATCTTATCATTATTATGTATAATTCTATACCAATTTCATGTCAAATTTAAATACTGATTGTTACCTGATTCAAACCAAAAGAATATCAATTTCAATCCAATTGTAAATAGTAATTGTGTTTTGTTATACAAAATAGTATATCAATTGCATACAAGTTTTCTGTCAATATCTATACTAATTTCATACCAAGAGTACTGAACACTGGTTCACACAAGATTCATACCAAGAAGGGTATCAAATTCAAACAAGTTAATTGTAAACATTCTTTAATTATAAACTAACAATATATCAATTTCATTGCGATTATATGCAAATTTCTATATCAAACTCATGTCAAAAGTAAACACTTCTTATATAAAAAGTATACCAAGCTTATATTTAAGCAAACAATATAAAATGAAAAAGAATACGAAGCAAAAAAAAATCAAGAGAGAAGACGGTGATGACTATTGTTTTGAGATGAGAGAGAGAGACGAATATTGAGTTAAAAAAATATGTTTTGAAAGACAATTAACAGGTGAGAGAAAAGGTCAATAACTGTTTTGAGCTTTTTTTGTTTATGACTCTCCTTATTTTTAATTTGTTTGTTGATTTATATTCCATTTTATAACTTTTTTTTATTTAACAAAATGTTACATCCTGTAATTGTTTAATATTTAAACTTGAAAGATCAAGAATAATGACATAACTAATAATAATTCATCTTATATATGTCAATTATAAAACTTTCTCTTGAAATATCTATGGAAATAACCACTAAATAATTTATAGTGAAAAATTTAGCGGAAAAATAGGTAGTTCTTTTTTTAGTAAACAAAGAAAATATATATTTATATCATATGCATTATTATATCAGAAGTGATTGCATTATTGCTAGTACTAGATAGTGGTACTAGTTTTGTAGCAGACACATTAGCTATTATTTTACTTGAGGGCATTTTCTGCCTAACAAAAAAAGTTCCATTCTTGTCTTGCATCAAAAATAAACATTTTTGGGCTATAATTTTAATTGCAATAAGCTAAGTTAGGTAATTATATATTTCTAAAATTGTTCTTTTTTTTAAAAAAAAGCATTTAATAGAAGTACCCCTACAGTACTACATTCTCAACCCATTTAATTTAATAAAGTGTAAATTTCATATATGACATATATTATATTAATAATTTCGAGTTATAGCAGTAGATTTAGACTTTCAAGTTACAACATTAAAAATTTCAGGTTCTAACAAATTATTAAAAAAAAATAATTTAATAATTGAAAAAAGTTGTTTAAAAAAAAAAGAATAAAAGAAAAATTAAAAAAAAAACCCGAAATTGATGGTAAAAAGGTAAAAAATTGAAGTTGTGGTGTTAATTTAATTTGAAATTAGTGTAGATAATTAATAATTGGCACGAAATAATGGATCCAAACTAATTAAGATTATTTAGTATCCTTAATTCACTCAAATTAGTTAAAATCAAATA
>JAJOOI010031877.1:0-11896 GCA_029582585.1 Solanum bukasovii | reverse complement strand
TTCTTGAATTACACATGCTAGGTCAGATATTTCAGTTATTCAGATATACATGCTCCAGTTTTATGCAACATTATCAGTATATTTCAGCATAAACCCTATTTTGAGTTATAAATCTTGAGAAGCTTTTCTTTAAGACAACACTTGAGTTTTAAACTGAGTTTTTGAGAAAGTTAAGATGAGTTTTGAGAAAGAGCTTCTAAAACATGATTAGCAGGACAATTGAGTAGGTCATCAATGTAGGAATAGTATGGTATCTAGATATACCATCAATGTTTATGCAGTATGACCTCTCAAGTCATCAATGATCATAGTATAATATGATGTTGAATTATTTTAAAAAAAAGGAGTTTTCCAGAATGACTATCTACATGTCAGTATTTTGAGTTATTCAGTATTTCAGTCATAATATATTCAGTTATACATGCCTCAGTTTATGAATGCATCATTATCAGATTAATTGTTGCATTCTCAGTTTGCATGTTCGGTTTCGAGCTATCCAGTATTTACAGAAACTCAGTCATAATATGTTAACCACTTAATCGATTGGGAGTAGCATAATACCGAGTTGGACTAGGGTTTCAGCGTACCCATATAGTCCCAAAACTACGAGCCACGTAGGTGTAAGTCCCCTCTATGGGCAACATCAGTTTAGTGATCACACCAGCATGCATCTATACCTCTAGCAAGGTATATTGGGTCCTCTCGATGGGGCGTATACATCAGACTCCACATTTAACTCATGTGGTTTTATGTCGGTTATTAGTAGCTCGCACAGTTCAATTAGACTCTATTGCATTGATCATATTTCAGTACAGTCAGTATTCAGTATCAGCATGTTATAAGTTTGGACATTGCATCAGTCAGCTCAGTATTCAGTATTTTTCAGTAACTATATCATGTTCAGATTATTTCGTTGCGTTATTGCTTTTTTCAGTTATATGTTATTTCAGCTTTACTCTATCCTGCATGCTCAGTACCTTTCAAGTACTAATGCATACGTGCGCTACATCTTCTCGTGATGTAGGTTCAGGTTCTCAACATCCAGATAGCGCTTAGATCGATTCCCGATCTCAAGTTCAGCAACATCAGTGGTGAGTCCTCATTCTTCGAGGACAATAGTCATGTCATCTTTTAGTTTTCAATCTTTTAGTTTCAGATTTTCTAGACTTAGCTAGGGCCTGTCCCAGCACTTCTAGTCAGTTTAGAGGCTTATTTCAGACATAGTTAGATTCAGCTTATTATTGAGTTAATATCTTCTTTGTATTCAACTCATCAGTTTTCATTTATCTTAGTTATAGTACATGGGTATTCCCCATCTTTTCAGATTTATTTCTGATTTAGCTTCCACATCAGTTTATTATCTTTAGTATGCTCATGATCATGCCAGTAGGGTTAGCTTGGGATCACTTGTTGTCCTAGGTCCCGTGTCTGCGTCTCTGGGATAGCTCGGGGCGTGACAGCTTTGAGGTGTATTGTAAATTCCATTAGGGATAATGTTGACCAGCTGATGTCCATGGATATATCAATGTTATGGGATGAGGTTTCCTTGCCCGAGATTCCCAAGTTCGTACACCCTTCTGAGATGAGAGATGAGGTACCTGCTAATGTTGTTAAGTAGCAAATTAATGTGCACATAATTCATAATGAAGTTGGAGCTAAGTTAGTCGAAGAAAGAGATGAAGATAACTGCACGAGAGAGGATGACCAATAGATAACTGAGATATTGACAAAGGCTAAATCTTTAGAGGAGTCGATGGTGCATGTCACATTGGAGAGATCTCTTCAGGAGACTTTCGCATTTGGCACTAGTGGAGTGTATTCACTAGTCTTCCCACAAATGTACAGGGAACTAATGCCTCAATTAATGCTTCTATATAACCTTCTATATTAGTCTTGTTGAGTACTAATGCCCACGATGATGTCATATCCTCTAAGCCCCAAGATCATAGTAATTCACATGAATAGCTTTTCAAAGGGATTTTTATTCACTCTCCTCCTATACTTACTTTCAAGCATTTAGAAACTCTGGTTTTATTTTGTTGGGGTGAGGTCATTTGTGCCTATATTCCCATTTTTTATTATATGTTGTTTTTTTTCAGTTTTATTTTGAGACGTTTGTAGTTTTTTGGTATTTTGGTTTTTTATGATAGCTGATGGTTTATTCCTTTGCCCCATGATTTTGGAGTGTTGAAATGATTAAGAATGCTTGAGTCTTCATTGTTGATAATCGAGGATGATTGTATTCAATATCGATATATTGGATAGTACATATAAAGAGAAATGTATTTTGTGTTAATTTTCAAGAAGAATCAGTGTGGCATCACTTTTTAATGATCGTTTTGATTCTTGTGTTGACTAGTAGCGTTTTGATTACATCACATGCAAGCTTCTTGATTTTTGTAGAGCTATGCTAAATGATTGTGTTTGAAGTTCCATTTCTTGTGAGGTCCTACTTGAAATCATGTTTTTTGAATCCTAGAATTTGCCTTGTTGGTCTAATTTTCTAGCTTTGGTGAATCCATGAAATGATCTTTGGCATATATTTGTAGAGGAAACCCAAATGTTCATACCTCTTGTGACTACCTTCTGATGGTGTGCAACAATCTTAGAACCATTTGAGCCTAAACCATTCGTTGTCAAACTTGTGAAACCTTTTGAGTAAAATTTTCCCTAACTTATCACCCATAAATCTTTTTCTAAGTATTTGTTTGTTTGAATAGCTATGTCACGACCCAGGGGTTCCCCTAGATGTAACATGGCGTATAGAACCCCGAAGAATCCCATAAAACCCACTTAACTTTCATAACATAAAAAATAGAACAACAAGAGTAAAACAGTAGTCCAAGTCTAATTGTTTTTATAAAAGAAAAGCGGAAGTCTAAAACACTTGTCTCAGTATAGCCATCTAGTACAATTGAATAAAATATAGCATAGCCCATACATCAGGTCCAAAAGTGAAATACAAGAAAAAGAACTAAAACAATTAAAGTCCGTCCTCAAAGAATGAGGACTCACCAAAGCTTGGAAATCTCAAAATCAACCACTAACCACGAAACTTATGACCCTGACTATTGGACCCTACATTTGGGGAAATATAGGCAAGAGTATGTGTTAGTACAAAACAATGTACAAAGGATGACAGCTATGCATAAAACAATTAAATCATGCTAAAAGGAACATTTCATGTCATGACATGCAATTGAACAATCGAAAACATGATATAAAAGAGTTAGAAAACATAAGTCATAAAACCATGATCAGTGCAAGCTAATCATCTTTAAGGCCTTTGAACACATATGAGATACTTCTTGAAAAAACCTTAGTTTATTATTAACGTGGGGAATTAGTCTTAACTGACATAGAGACCATGTGAGCTATAACATGATCCCAAGTGTCTCTCACACCGAAAAGTGTTATCCTACTTGCCAAGGTAGACCCATGAACTTCTAGCTTAAGTGGATCCACTAGCTAATGTCTATCTAGACAATCATCCTATTGGGGCACATAGGAAAGGGATAAGGAGATCGCTTCTAGAAACCCGACCTCTAGTCACGAGAGGGGTTCCATCTAAATATCCTCTCGGTGCTAAGCATAAATCTCATGGAATAGTCATTTCTTCTCATTATTATTATCAATGGGAAGACACGCCATCTTGCCAATCCAAGCTAAGTCATAATTCAGGGAAAGGTATCTTTCAATAGCCAATCCAAGCTAGTTTCATTAGGATCGCTCATAATCTTTCATTCAATTAGGTGAGAAAACCTTTCAACCTTTGAATCCTTATTATGTGAGAAAACCTTTCACATCTTACTCTAATGTGTATATGAGAAAATCCCTTTAATAACACATTATGATCATCATCATTGATACTTTACTCTCAAAGCATCCTTAAATCATTTGCATAGATTTCATAAGAAAACGCATAAGTCCATAATTTACCTTTCAAGGCCCACTTTCAATCATCAACACTTAGAAAACATGGGTTATATATGGATTTAATCATAAATTCATGGAAAGCTAGCAAGACATTCTTAATTTCATAAAACAATTTCTTTACAATCAAAATCCCACATCATATGATTGATAATTTGAAAACATGGGAATTACATGGGTTCATGGGGAAATCATCATAAAAATCATAGTATTTTATTAATTTATGCATAAGAGATCGAATCCAATCATTTAAATCAATAATTTAATCCAATCATTTAAATCAATAATCAAGAGAACCCATGAGAATTGAAGAAAACCCTAACTCAATTGGGGAATTCTAACTTTGAAATAGAGGAATTTGGGAACTCCATGAACGGAAGGAATGCAAGGATAAAAACTACCATATCTCAAAGACAAAGGCTTATCTTCAATGGAGGAATTGAGACTTGACCTTGACCCTAGCTTGAATCCTTTCTTCTTCTTCAAGTTCTAGAGATAGAAATATTTTGGAGAGGAAGAACTTTGATTTTCTTTTGGGTTTTGGAAATAATTACTTGAAAGGGTGAGTTTTGGGGTTAAAATAACTTATATAGAGGTCTTAGGCTTTGAAAAAAGGGCATAGCTTTGATTTAATTAAAATTGGGAAAGACCAAAAAACCCTTGAACTAAAATTGCCGAATTATTGAGTCTTTTCTTTCAAGAGATGACTAGACTTCCATTAGAGGACGAATGTTCCCCCGGGGAGATAATGTAACAACGCGGAATCTAGTAGTCTAAGCATGGGGTAAAGTGTCAAGCCTTGAGCAAAGGAATTGAGCTTGGGAAATGTTCACAAGGACCCATACGGGCTGTAAAGGGTACCACGAGTTGTGGTGCTGCCCATGGAAGCTCACAGTGGCTAGCCAAGCCATGCTCATCTTCAACGACCACCACGACGCCTTCTGGTGGGGACCATGGGTTGTGGTGGCACTCGTGGAATGCTAGGAAATGTGCTCATTTAGGCTGTCTCCTCCCAGGATCCACCAAGCGGCTAGTGAAGGCCACCACGGGCTATGTGAGATATCGTGGTCTTATGTTGAGCATGGGAGGCTAAGTGGTGGCAATGCCTAGCCACTAGTAAAGGGACCACGGGTACCACTACGGTCTATGTGACCCTTGATGAGCCATGGTGCCTCACGTGGTGGTGGTTCGATCCTAGCAGCCCATCATGCATGCAATATCATCAAAATGCACAAAACCAAGGAGGAAACATAAACTCCAAGCTAAACATACTCAATGCATCATAAGGAAAGTAGGACCTAGACCTAGAAAACCAATATGCATGAAGTTTCAAGATTTATTATATTAAAGGAGGAACTACCATCTCCAAGCTAAAAGCATGCTCCACACAATCTCATGGAGCCTATATGCAATCTATATTCAAAAGTATATATCTAAGGAGGAAATATCAACTTCAAGCTAAAGCATGTTCGTCAATTCATTTCATGAAGTCTCTAGGAAACTCATACTCAATGCACAACAACATGAGGAAAATCAATCATGTATACGAATTTTCTTTCAAAACACAAGTTTTTCATGAACATGCATCACATTAGGAAATCATGGAAACACATAAAACAAATGACTCCAAAACAAAGAACAAACCATGAAGAACTTATTACCTCAAGCTAGAGTAGGAGTAGAAGGAAAAAAAATGAGGATATCAGGATATCATATCGGCCTCGGCCTCCCAAGTAGCACCCTCAACTAAATGATTTCTCCACAAAACTTCCATAGAAGCAACTTCCTTGTTTCTAAACTTCTTAACTTGCCGGTCTAAAATCTTAATCGGGACTTCCTCATAAGGAGGGCTTTCACCAACTCCCAGCCCTTCTAACGGGACTATGGATGTCGGATCTCCAACACACTTCTTAAGCAAAGAGACATGGAAAACCTGATGCACCGATGACAACTCATTAGGAAACTCCAGCTCATAGGCAACCTTACCAACAAGCTTCAAAATCTGATATGGGCCTACATATCGGGGACTAAGCTTCCCTTTATTACCAAACCTCATTACACCGTTCATGGGTGAGATTTTCAAGTAAACCCAATCATGAACATCAAACTCAAGATCCCTTCTTCTTACATCAGCATGTGACTTGTGCCGATTTTGAGCCGTTTTTAACCTTTCTCTTATAAGTCAAACTTTCTCTATGGCTGCAAGTACCAACTAGGGACCTATTAGGGAATCTTCACCCACCTCAAACCATCTTATAGGAAATCTACACCTCCTACCATAAAATGCGTCTAATGGAGCCTTATTAATACTCGAGTGATAGTTATAGTTATAAGCAAACTCAATCAATGGCAAATGCTCATCCCAATTACCTTTAAAATCAATCACACAACCCTTAACATATCTTCCAAAGTTTGTATAGTACTCTCCACTTGCCCATTGGTTTGGGATTGAAAGGCCGTACAAATCTTAACACGAGTACCAAGACTCTTTTGGAATGACTTCCAAACTTGAGAAGTGAATTGGGTACAACGATCGGAAATAATGGACAAAGGCACTCCATGCAACTTTATCATATCTCTCAAGTACAACTTGGCATATTCCTTCACGAATAGGAAACCTTGACGGGAAGTAAATGAGCCGATTTCGTCATCCGATCAACTATAACCCAAATTGAATCATGTTGTTGCCGGGTGCGAGGCAAACCAACTATAAATTCCATATTCAAGTCTTCCTACTTCCAAGTAGGAATGCTAATATCTTGGGACAATCACCGGGTTTCTGAACATTTCGAACCAAAACTTTCTTTTCTTCTTCAATATAGGCAACACTACCCATAGATAACCGATTAAGAGAATCTGCCACCACATTTGCCTTTACGGGGTGATAGAGAACACTCATATCATAATCTTTCAATAATTCAAGCCATCTTCTTTGGAGAAAATTTAGATCTTTCTAATTAAATACATATTGCAAACTCTTGTGGCAGGTAAACACATCTACATGAACACTATACAAAGAATGCCTCCAAATCATTAAGGCAAACACAACCGCCGCTAGTTCAAGGTCATGGGTAGGATAATTCTTCTCCTACATCTTAAGTTGCCTTGAGGCATAATCGATAACTTTCCCATTTTGCATAAGCACAGATCCTAACCCAATCTTGAGGCATCACAATAAACAACAAAGCCATCAGTCCCTTCCGGTAAAGTCATCACCGGAGCGGAAGTAAGTCATTCTTTCAACTCTTGGAAACATTTCTCACATGCTCCGGACCAGATGAACTTAGCCTTCTTTTGAGTCAAAGCCGTCAAAGGAGAGGCAATTGAAGAGAATCCCTCAACAAACCTTCTATAGTAACAAGCTAAACCGAAGATATTTCTAATATCCGAAGGAGTTTAAGGTCTAGGCCAACTCTTAACCGCATCTGTCTTCTTAGGATCTACCTCAATACCCTTAATTGAAACAATATCACCAAGGAAACCTACGAACCTTAACCAAAATTCACATTTGCTTAACTTTGCAAAGAGTTGTTGCTCCTTCAGAAATTGCAACACGATCCTCATATGATCAATATGATCATTCTTACTTCTCGAATATATTAATATATCATCAATGAAAACAATCATAAACATGTGAAGGTATTGTCTGAACACCCTATTCATCAAAGCCATAAACGCCGCAGGAGCATTAGTCAGCCAAAACGACATCACAAAAAACTCATATTGACCATACCGAGTTCTAAAAGACGTCTTCAGAATGTTATCTTTCTTCACCCTCAATTTGTGATAACCCGATCGAAGACCAATCTTGGAAAAATAATTTACTCCTCAAAGGTTGTCAAACAAGTCTTCTATCCTTAGTAGAGGATACTTATTATTAGTGGTCATCTTATTCAACTGCCGATAATCAATACACATACGAAGAGAACCATCTCTCTTTCTAACAAACGAAACTGGAGCACCCCATGGAGAAATACTCGGTCAGATGAAACCCTTATCCAACAAGTCCTTTAATTATTCTTTCAACTCCTCTAGTTCAGCCGTAGCCATATAGTAAGGAGGAATAGAAATAGGTTACGTATCTTAGACAAGGTCAATATCGAAGTCTATTT
Source organism: Solanum bukasovii (assembly GCA_029582585.1). NCBI lineage: Eukaryota > Viridiplantae > Streptophyta > Magnoliopsida > Solanales > Solanaceae > Solanum > Solanum bukasovii. The sequence continues at coordinate 3,851 of JAJOOI010031877.1, read as the reverse complement.
CCCTCTCGGGAGGAATACCAACTAAATCATATCGGAATACTTCCAGAAACTCATTAGCAACGGGGACCGACTCGAGAGTAGGGGTTTCAGAATCCATATCCCTCGCCCTAACTAGATGGTAAATGCAACCCTTAGAAATCATCTTTCTAGCTTTAAGACAACAGACAAATTGACTCTTAGGAATATAATTTCCGCATTTTAACTCTAGGACAGGATCATTCGAGAACTTAAACTTGACTACACGAGTTTCGTAACCACATCGGGAGAACTCGCTTGTTCACCATGAGTATGAAGTGCATAGAATCGATTTTTCTTAGTAGCATTGGAACCCGAACCACTAGGATAAGCATGTTTTCCCTCTCTTCCTTTTGTTGTAAGCATCGGGTAATCCCTCATTTTATGACCACTCTTACCACAACTGAAGCAACCATCCCTGGCGGCTAGGCACTTACCCTTGTGTTTCCTTCAACACCTAGTACAAGTAGACATGGGCAATGAACATCCACTACCATTCCCTCCTTGAGGCTTAGGGTTAGACACCCTATCTTTGTTTAACTTAGGAGGAGCATTGGATGAACCTTGACCGGAAAATTTTTATCGAAATCTAGAATGACCATGTCCATCGTGCCTTGCATGAGAGAAAATACAATCACGAGTCTTAGCCCTTTTTACCTCCCTAGGCTTTTCCTTAAGTTTCTCCTCTTCAATTTGTTGCACATGAACAATAAGACGAGAGATGTCCATGTCATTAATAGCTATGGTGGTACGGAACACTTAAACCCCCATTTTGGAGACACCTGAAACGAAATTACTCATCCTTGCACTTGACTCGGAAACCATTGTTGGAGTATATTTACACAATTGACTAAACTTTATAGCATATTCCCTTACACTCATACTTACTTGTCGAAGGTTAATTAACTCAAGCACCTTGGATTCCCTCATCTCAAGGGGAAAAAAGCCTATCGAGAAAAGCGGACTTAAACTTCTCCCAAGCAAAAGGACCCGCATCTTCCGATCTTCATTCTTTCCATTAGTTAAACCAATTTTGAGCAACAACTTTTAGTTGATAAGCGGTCAACTTCTCTTTTTCCACCGGCGTCACTCCCATGATCATGAAAACCTTATAGACCTCATCAATGAACTCTTGAGCATCTTCCTTAACCTTATAACCATGAAACTTTGGAGGATGCATCCTAGTAAATTACCTGACTCAAGGCGCCGCCGTACCTACATTTTGGTTCATGGGAACTGCAACCTCATTATTGGCTTGGGCCGTCACGGCTTGAGCGAACACTTGAAAAGCAACTCTAAACTCTGAATTAGTCACTTTCTCGGCCAAAGGATCGACCGGAACTTGAGTAGCTTTTGGAGGAGCTTCTTGTTCCTCATCCTCCCTCACATTCCTTCTAGCATAAGCTCTTCGAGTAGCCATATCTCGTAGAGCATCAGGTAAGGATTAGGAGAGAGACTTTATAGAGTTCAACTCTATCGCACGACATTAGAGTAATGAAAGAAGTAGAGTTTCCAAATAATCTTGTAGCCTCTCATTCATAAATGTGGTGCACTTCACATTTACGAAAATGAATCTACTAGACATGGCTTATGAGACATCCAAGGACCATTCTAAACCTTGTGCTATTATAACCAAGTTTTTCATGACCCAGGGGTACCCCCTAGATGTAAAATGATGTATATAACCCCGAAGGATCCCATACAATCCACTTAGCTTTCATAACACAAGAAATAGAACAATAAAAGTAAAGCAATAGTCCAAGTCTAATAGTTTATATAAAAGAAAAGCGGAAGTCTAAAACACTTGTCTCAATATAGCCATCTAGTACAATAGAATGAAATTGGGCGTAGCCCAAAGCTCAGGAATCTCAAATTCAACTACTAGCCACGAAACTAATGACACTATGTGTCGGACTATACATTTGGCGAAATGTAGGCAATAGTGTACGTTAGTACAAAATTATGTACCAAGTATGATTGCTATGCATAAAACATTTAAATCATGTTAAAAAGGGACATTTAATGTCATGACATGCAATTGACCAAATTAAAACATGATATAAAAGAGTGAGAAAACATAAGTCATAAAACCATGGTCATTGCAATAATCATCTTTAAAGCATTTGCACACCTATGAGATACTTCTTATAGGAAATCTACACCTCATACTATAAAATGCGTCTAATGGAGCCTTATCAATACTCAAGTGATAGTTATTGTTATAAGCAAACTCAATGAATGGAAAATGGTCATCCCAATTACTTTTAAAATCAATCACACAAGCCCTTAACATATCTTCCAAAGTTTGTATAGTACGCTCCACTTGCCCATTGGTTTGAGGCTGAAAGGCCGTACAAATCTTAACACGAGTACCAAGACTCTTTTGGAATGACTTCCAAACTTGAGAAGTGAATTGGGTACAACGATCGGAAATCATGGACAAAGGTACTCCATGCAACTTTATCATATCTCTCAAGTACAACTTGGTATATTCCTTCACGAATAGGAAACCTTGACGGGAAGTAAATGAGCAAATTTCGTCATCCGTTGAACTATAACCCAAATCGAATCATGATGTCACCGGGTGCGAGGCAAACCAACTATAAAGTCCATATTCAAGTCTCCCCACTTCCAAGTAGGAATGCTAATATCTTGGGACAATCACCGGGTTTCTGATGCTCAACTTTCACTTCTTGTACATTTGGACACTTAGCCACAAATCTTGCAATATCCTTCTTGATCCCATTCCACCAATAAACCTCCGGTAAATCACGGTACATCTTGGTGACACCGAGGTGAATGGAATACCAGGAACTATGGGATTCTGACAAGATTTGTTCCTTCAAGTCATCAACATTTGGAACACATAAACGACCTTGATATCTAAGTACACCATATCCCCCTTGGGAGAAACCCTCAATTGATTTCTTAAGCACCGCTTCTTTCAATCCTACCAAAATTGGATCAAGACCTTGCTTAGCTTTCACATCCGCCACAATAGAATATTTGGAACCATTGTCAACCATAACACCACCTTCCGTGGAGTCCACTAGTTGAACACCTCATCAGGCCAATCTGTGAACATTTCGAACCAAAACTTTCTTTTCTTCTTCAATATAGGCAACACTACCCATAGATAACCGATTAAGAGAATCTGCCACCACATTTGCCTTTCCGGGGTGATAGAGAACACTCATATCATAATCTTTCAATAACTCAAGCCATCTTCTTTGGCGAAAATTTAGATCTTTCTAATTAAATACATATTGCAAACTTTTGTGGTAGGTAAACACATCTACATGAACACCGTACAAACAATGACTCCAAATCATTAAGTGAAACGACCCCAAAAATGCCCGAAAATGTGCTTCGGAAACACCTATAATTGTAATTTCCATATATCTCAAAATCCGTGCATGATTTCGGAAATTCGACTTCATATTCTTATTCAAGGGGTCAAATTGAGTGGGAAATGGGTCTAACCCGAATTTTAGAGCAACCGTATCAAAATTTGAAAATCGCAAAAAATGCGCTTTTCAGGGTCAACTTTAAAGGGGTATATCTCTTAGCACACAAGGAACTGGAAGGGCCGTAACCTATTAAATTAAACCTCTACGAGTTAGCTTTCCAATGCAATTGTTTTCACCTCATTCCGAGTTAGGATGAAGGAGTTATGTAGTGGGCTAGGGACGTTTTTCTTTTATAAAAAAGGATATGTCCCATACTTAGATATATTTCTTTCTAGCTTCAAAACACTCAAAAACACTCTCTAAGCCCTCTCCAAATTCCACCAAGATCTTCAACCAAATTCAAACATCTCAACCTCTAATTCCGGA